>UELV01097814.1:0-10731 GCA_900490015.1 Megastigmus stigmatizans | reverse complement strand
TCTCTCTCTCTCTCAACCTCTGCTGCTAACGATGTAGGAGTGGCCTAGGGGTAGGGGAGGACGGGCCAATCAGAAAGCGCCACTTGCGCCTCTTATTGGCCGGAGCGCAAATCGATTTATACCTTACCCCTCGCTCCGTGGTCATGCGAATTTCGTCCTTATGTCGTCTGGCGCTAGCGTCGCTTTTAGCCGACTCGCGGCCCTCCCGTAAGCCTACACCACCAATTTGCCGCGGAGAGGGGAGAGTCGCGCTGGCGGGGGTAAGCGCACACACAGACTCGACGCTAAATAAGGGAGTTTCCCCAGCCTTTCGCACAATACCGAAACTCGCGACGACGAGGTAAGCGGGGGTAATTTTCGAAAAGAGCTCTCGCGAATTTGAGTAATGATTCAGTTCTTTATTATTGTCGCCATTACTGTTACTGTTATTTACAGTTCGGTCTTGCACATTCATGTTTTGTTCAGGTTGTAAATTTTTTGCTGATGTTTTTTTTTTCGTGATCATTCTGGATTTGTCATTTTTTTTTATTTTATAGAGCATTGAAAACCAAATTACTGATGAGGGAATATAGTTATCTTTTTCGTTAATCTCATTTAGCTAGTAATTTTTTTAGTTTAATTACTGGGCAAATGATAAATATTTGTATCGATCATATGGTATACTTTATGTTGTAAAATATTTTGAAACAAATAAATGCAAAATCATATAATATTTTTTACCGGAGTCTAAATATTTAATGGAATACTAATTAACCTTTTAATAAACATAAAAATAAATTCTATTTAGTACTTCGAAATAAAATTTTTTTAATAAAACCTATAAAATGTTTAAAAATTTACTAAAAATTTCAATAAGTATTTTGTAATGCATTTACAGACTACCGAAAGTGGAAAAATTATATTTTCGACACAAAATTACTGTAAATATAGTAAAATTTACTAGTATCTATTCTAACTGTTCAATGGTTGAAATATACATTCTCTAAAAAATTATATAATTTACGTTTACATTTTTTGCCGTATTAGTATTGTCCGTATAGTACTTTAAATACCCTATGAATCGCACACATAAAACTGTAAAAATGCAACACATAAAAAAAGGAAAACAGTAAATGTAATATCGTATTAAATGATTTTTAATTACAAAAACTAAATTTTGTATAACTATAATTTCTTAGACACTTACAAACACTTCTAATTACACATAAAGGCGCACTAATTTCAAAGCAAATCTGCCATTTCAATCTTACTGTACAAAATCCAAACTTTAACGCTCACAATTTAATTTTAATAAAGCTAAGCCGTACAAAATGACTTCCGAACAGGTGGCATTTATCGTTGGGCAGAGCGCGCGTTCCCGTAGTTTTTGAAGTATTATTTAAAGCGTGGAACCCACTTGCCGAGCTGCGCGCGCGCGGCCAGCAGACCTGCAAGCGTTAAATTAGCCGCAATCCTTTAGAAACTGCCGAAATTCCGGCATCCGGAGCCCCGGTAACTGGCACTTCGGAACGGTTAGCTTTACCGTTTTCAACTAATTCCGGTGACTAATACGATTTCTCACCTCGCTCCAACTCTCGTCTCAAATTATCCAAAACATCTGTTACGCGTCCCAAATAAGCTTTTTTTATATAAACAAATCGGGGCGTGGGAGTGACCGAGTGTAAACAACAATTATACCAACCAATTTTAAACGCATCTAAATGTACAAGCTATGAATTATTGGTCTTTCGTTCAAAAATCTAAATTCATAATTTAATGTACTTTCTTAAAAGTAAAAGTGTTAATATACCAACAAAGAAAACATAGAATTTTCATTTAAAATTTTCAGTATTTGTAACATCAAAGTACGCAAAGTTTATTTTCATAATCAATGCCGCATGAATCGGACAATTTCAAGCTTTAAGCAAGTTTGTAAATTATTTCGAAGACGTTCCAGTTCATGCGGATTATGTAAAACGAAAGCTTCTTAAAAGCCAAGATAATTTCTCAAAATTATTCATGTCCATCCTGCGTAAGTAAGCGCGTGGACCCGCAGTGCAGAAAGGCAATCTTGGCAAATTAATTTTCGAAAGATTTCAAAGCCAGATTGAGAAGAACTCGCCTGCAAATATTGATAAAGGCATCGCGTCCAAGGGCTATAATTATACGTTATATAAACTGCTAAGTAATTCGGCAAACTATGGACGGCGAATTCGCGCAATAACCACGGTATAATCCGTATATAAGTAATTTCCCTTTGGGTTGCCAAGTACTCGAGATGTCATATCGCCTCTTTTAAAGGCTGGCCGATTCCTCTTTCACGCACATTTTCGCCTAGACTCGCAAAATTGTTAATACGCAGCTTTTCCAATTACACGCTTTCAGTCCGGCCCTCTAATCTCTTTTTCTCTGGCCGCTCGCGAGCCTGCGCGCTCCTGCAGCTGAGGATCGGCTTTTAACTCTTTGTAAGCAGAAAATACTCAATTCGTTGATTGAATTACAAGAAAGCGCCCTTGATTAATCCTAAGTACGCTTGCTCGATGGCTCCGACGATGGTTGGAATGCGACTCATTTTTCTCCATCTCAGCCGTCCGACGCTGCTCGCTTCAAGTTTTGCAATAATTATCGGCAAATATATAATCGTCTTTTTGTATAAGAATTCATTGCGAATTTAACGAACTGTACAATATTCACTGTTGCAAAGACTATTGCAAGTATTGTATAATCAAACGATAATAATGATCCTATAAACATGAAAAATTTACATTGGCTGTATACATAAGGATGCGTTGAAAAAAGAATGTAGGTAGTAAAATTTAAATTCCGATACGAAAAAACGAATTACTTGTGATTGCTCGTGCAGTCCATTGTTTTCCCGCAGGAGTTCCCATAACGTCATAATCGCGGCTCGAGACAAGCGTGTGCATGTGTGTGTATGTGCAGCCCGCGGGAAACAATGGATTCCACCGGAAGCGACGGAATCAGAGGCGTCCGCGTTCTCAGAAATTCGACGCAATTCGAAACCTTCGTCCGAACTTTTTGACAGCTACGTGGTACGTATAGCCGTTCGATCCCTTCGAAGCTTTATAATATACTGGTTCCCCCATACATACATACATGTTATACACGTACAAGACATATTTATCTATTGTGTAGCAGCCAGTTTTAAGATTGAGCAGTCATCATCTCCGATCGTTTGTGATCCATAAGGAAAACGGACCTGAATTCATTAACTCGATGATGTGGACTAACAGGGGGGCATATACATGTCAATTTCGATTGGCATTTAGCGCTGGAAATAATAAATGTCAGGTTAACGAGTTGTGTCAGCTTTTGCGTAAATTAATTTTTCGACACTCAAATTAGTTTTTTTGTGGCTGAATCTTGGGTTTTAATGACTAGGGATTAATTAATTCAGAAAAAAAAAAAAAGATTAAGAAGCTAATCGTTTCCTGCTTAAAAATAGAACGAAAGTACGATACAATGATTGATGAAAAAACACAGCTATTGTTTTATTACGAATGGGATATTTAAATCTTTTACTGATTATCTAAATATTTCTATCTCAGAAAGCGTTTTAAGAAATATATTTTACCTATAATAACATCGTGTTTGGCTTGAAGTTGAACATCTCATTGAAATTTCAAATACACGACGAAAGTAAAACATTATTCAACGATGATTGAAGCTCAATCATCAATATTGCATACAAATCTTAAAAAGACTTATAGGGACTTAGTAGGTATCCATGTTCAAACGCAGCATATTTATTTTTGCAATTGGACAATGCAATTCTTAGCTTCGTATTCTTATCTAAGATATGATACAAATCCTGTACTTCTGCACAAATGTTTAAACGCTCATCCAATTTCCGGCCTTATCGATATCCACCTCTAGACCACCAGACCCGCACATTTTCTCTCGCCGCAACAACATCAATCTCAAAGCGAAGACAAGGCGCACCAAACATAAAATGGCGGGCAATCATTTAATCTGTTAATTCATTCCACGAAGGCGGTCGAACGAAGCATTTTCGGATAATTATCACGTCGTAGCACAACCTACTCGCGAATGAAAAATCCCCTTTCTCAGTAGACCACCCATAGGGTCCCCGTATTAATCGGGACTCAGAAAATTATCCTCTCCTCTCCAGGCGTCCCACGAGCGTTCCACAACACATGTATAGGAATTACATTGGGTCGCGCGCGCGAGACTCAAAAGTCACAAGTCATTGCGCCTAACTGGTAGTCTTTCTTTTAATCCGTCTGTTCTCGAGAGAGTGAGACAGAGAGAAGGAAGGAGAGCCTCGGACCTTTAAGACTCCAGACCACTCGACATTTTCATGATTTCACTAGAGGCAAAGGCGCCACATGGCTTATGTGCATCGCTCCTTCTCCTTTCTTTCTTTCACTCTCACGGATGTGCTATCGCACGTGCAACAAGCCGCAGGTCCTACGAAAATATTGTTTCTGGTGATTATGAATTACGAGGAGACTTGTGGCGTCGCTCGGTCCTCTTGCGTGTATATTATGCTGATGTGTATTGGAAGTAGAGAAAAAAATTGGCTCGATAGGTGCCACTCGAGTTAGAATAAATAACTGCAACGGGGGTGCGAGAATTGTCGATGCTTGGATGATATTGGTAAATGTTGGCGTATATTTGTGACGAGCGGCTGAGTGTTGTGGGTTTAGTGCGTGATTGTTTAAAAGTTGTAGTGGACGTGTGGATTGTGTGCTCTTCGATATGTTAGGACTAATGATCTTTTCCACAATTCAAATACCTTTCAGTTCTGTTAGAACTAGGATGAACCAATAAGTTAAGCAATTAATTTTCATACATCATTTTATTATATTTATCTTACACGGGGATTTTTACTAAATTCAAACTTGTCGGCTAATACCTAGAATGCATTAATTTATTATATTACATTTTGATCATCAAATAATGCTACGCAATCAAATGTTTTATTTAACAATAATTTAAATAGCTATTCGTTTGAATTAGCAATACTTGAAAAAACTGGTAATACAGCTAAACAATGCTTGCAATAATAATCGATGTGCACCGATATTCCTAATAGAAAAT
The DNA here is from genome assembly GCA_900490015.1 of Megastigmus stigmatizans. Classification (NCBI taxonomy): domain Eukaryota; kingdom Metazoa; phylum Arthropoda; class Insecta; order Hymenoptera; family Megastigmidae; genus Megastigmus; species Megastigmus stigmatizans. The sequence continues at coordinate 5,667 of UELV01097814.1, read as the reverse complement.
TGACGACTTAGACCCGTTAATGTGCTAATTAAATGGTAAGATTCAGTGAGTATTATGTATGCGATATTCTTTCAGATCTTCTACATCGTGTATTATATTATTTAGTTTTGTACTAGCTTGCAATTATGTAGTATGTATAGTTTCTATGCACGTTTCGAACCAGAGATAATAGTGAAAATTCAATATACTCAAACCATCTAATTAAAAATTGACTAAAAACTTGTTAAAATTTTTACTAGAGGTAAATAAAAGTTAATTATGTTATCTAAGTATTTATACGAAAATGTAATTTATGTTATTTTTATAGGTTTTGTTATTTGCTTTGCAGTTTCATCTAGTACACAAATACAATGTTCTTGATTCCTCAGATTTTCATATTAGTATCATGTTCATTCTTGACAGTGAACAAATTAACAACCAAAATAATTCTCTAATTTTATTCAATTCCTATATTTGCTCATACTACAAAGAATAGTTCCTCATTTCTCGAGAAGATGGCAGCAGGCATTCCGTCGGTAATTCTGAAAGTGCTGCCTTCTGCCTTCCGAGGGTTGAACTGTACCCGGCCAATAATCACTGCAGTACAAAAGATAGAAGCAGACTCGCATGGTTTTCTGTAGTACCATGGATTTACATAAAATGTGCAAACTATAAGATAAGTATACTACAAAATGTATTATTTGTACCTTTCTTAAATTTTATTCTTCTTGTAAAGTATTAAATTCATGTAAAATGTTTAACTCCTGTTCTTTACTTTTTAGAGATTTTTTATGAGTAAAAAAGATTATATCAGTTGTATTGATTAAAGTCTTATCACGAATTGTTTGTATAAAATTTATTTTACTAAATGTAATTAACTTTACGATTGATGAATTGACAAGACAAAAGAATAATAGTTTTATTGTAGTGTCACCTTTTTTTGAGCAATTTTTTTAAAGACAGAACTTTACAGAAGTAAACTGAATATTTCTTTATTTAAGTATTGCTAGCCAAAACTTTGAAAACGTCATGACTAAATATTGTTTTTAGATTCTATATTTCAAAGCAAAAATATTGTATCGGTTTTTTGATTTTAGAGGTATACCTACTATTTTATTCCCCTTACTTTTTAAAACTTCTAAAACTTAACTTATTCCCTTACTCTTTAGCTTATTTTGGTGAATTCATCTTTAATCTAATTATATTAAATATTAAAAAAGAAAACTTATTATTCATTTGTGCGAAAATAAATTTAGCTTCATAAAAGCTGCATAAAAGCTGTAAAAGTCAGCAAAAAATTCTATGCAAACCTTCGCTTGACATGGTATGAATTATTTTAGATTTGATTCCAAATATTAAAATTACTTATTTAAGAATTATAATTAGTATTATTTCGAAAAATAATACTTTTTGTTGAAATGGTTGCAATAGTAAGTAAAATACGACAGCAGAGCATGTTTTTACTTTACACGATGTATTGATCGCCATTTTCAAAGAACCGCGACAGTGCAACGCTGTGCTTGTTGAAACAGCTATATTCTGAAACGATCTTCAATTAGAACAATTCTCACATAGAATTTTATTTATACTGTCATGTAATTTATAATGCGATTTATTCACCATTGATTTATAAGTTATTATATAAAAGAATTAGATACATATTCTTTTTTTTAATGTATTGTACTATTGTACACTGACTAAAGTAATTTTCTCCAATTTCACGTTATTAATATGTACAAGTAATCCTAAGTTTGAAAGCAGCAAAAATTTCATTTGAAGCTCAATAAATAAATAGTAATTAATCACAGTTTTACTTTTGAGAAAATTAATTTTAGAGTTGCGGTACATAATACATAATCATGACGATTATGTCCAAATTACCCGCAAAATAACATTTTTATTTCGATTCTGTACAATTCTGTATTTTTCATTTGTTAATTTTGAATAGCTTATAGAATATAAAGTTATTTACAGAAAGAAAATTGTAGGATATAATTAGTTCTATGAGAAAATAATTAATTTTTTTAAATTGTCAGGTCGATACTCACGTATGGAAAGAAAGCTATCGAAAATATAAAAAAAAATTATTCTGGAACTGGTGTATCTCCTGAAATGCATACCTACATGTATAATTGCAATAAAATATTGCTTCAAAACGATACTGCTCTTAAAACTTCGTATTCCGTCTCTCAAGTTATAATCGCTCGAGATACGCAACCACGACAGTAATTGAAGGTCTGAATACAAAAAGGGCGTGCACCTCTCTTTTGATGGGTGTTAGCTTTTAAATTTATCAGATTTTAACTGTTTTTAGAATTTTATAATAATGTTATTAGTAAAACTTTTCAAGAAAGGAATAGTTCAAATAATAATTTATTCTATTATAGTTTTTGGAACTATGTAATTCTCTCTTCCTTTTTGTTTCCAGGCCCTCAATTGTACGTACCAGAAATATCAGACATTTTTAACAAATAATGATCCTCCACTTATTAAATATGAATCAGTTATATTAGTGATTCTAGATTATGTTCAAATTTTGTGCGCTAAATAAGAAATGTTTATCAAAAAGAAAAAGCAGGTTGCATATTTTCTCTGCATACCGTATAAATCTTGTTTATGTAACATCTTTATTTGTTCAGTGTTAGATTTTGTACGATTTTTTATATGTTAGTAATATAAATGTGCTTTTGGGATTATTAACTAGTTGACTTTTATATATTAAATATGCTATAGCTTATAATTAACATTCTTTACGATATGTGGAATAGTCTATTTTGACCTGTCGAATGGATTACGTGATAGTAGATAATCTATTGGGTGTGCCTTCATAAACTTTGTTGCACACCGTTTCTTTAATATAACTTTTTGTTTATTCAATAAAATATACATATAACTGGTCGGTTCAAGCTTTTGTGTTTCGTGCATGTCTTACTATAAAGAGATACGATCATAAATCTGCTGATAAATTTTTCCTTTATTAATCTGAATTAAGGGGCATTAAAAGAGTCGGCTTTGCCAATCAACGCATCAATTTTTAATACGATTTTAGCTGAGTATATAAATAATTACGTTTTATTCTCTAAAATCGTTTTATGAAGTAAAGTATTTCGTAAAAGGTCGTTTGAAAATCATTAAAATTTTATTTAAATTAGAGCATACAAAATTTACGCGACTGTGAATAATACAACAAGGGATTCGTCGTCAAAAAGGAACGAAACTAAAGAAGAAAACTATTAAAAAAGCTTCATATCTTAAGATAAACGTTTTGCTGTAAAATTAAAATTTAATTGTTTTACCAGTTCTAACTATATGATGGAAATTATAATTATAGCAAGCAAGATTACTAGAATCCAAAAACATTTCTTCCTACGACAATTAAAATATAATTAAGAATAACCTAAGCAAAAAGTGTAAAAGGGTATGAAATATTGTGCAAATGTCTTGTGTGCAGCAGCATTTTATAATATTATATTAATGAACGTTCTAATGCTCATATATAAGTTGATTTCACTGCACAGTATAATAGGAGCCCCACAAAATTGCAGCTGCCATTATGGTTGAAATGAAAACACACTCGAAAACATTATAATATAATGATCGGCTTCGATCGTCTTACGCATTTAAATTCTGAATCTAGAGAAAAAAATATGAAAATAAAGCCTTACTTCAAACTTTACAAGGTGAGTGTTTGAGGGGGTTTATGTTTTACTTTTAATGATATATTACTTTTTAAAATAAAATATTGTTTTTAATTACCATAAAATTTTAAGTCACATTTCTGCTGATTATTTTATCTATATTCATCTATCTAACTAGTGTAATTATTCTATAAAAAAGAGATATTTTCAGTAATTCTATGGTTCAAATAAAATTTTCTTTTGGAGTATTTACATCTAAGAAAAGAAATGAAATTAAAGCAGCAACAGAGATTTATTTATTTTTAGAATGACTATGTAAGCAAAGTATGAGTCGATTTAAGTTATATTGGTTTTTCATATTTTTTAATTTCTCTTATCTTGAACAAAGCTTAATCAAATTTTAATTTTAAAATCTAAGTTTATTGAACTTTGTAGTTCTTTTTTATGCCGTTTTATGAGTTTTGCGATAATTTAATTTTGGTGTCTTTATTATCTTGTTCAAGAATTGTAACCCAGCGAACGATACAATATTCTCATTTTAAAAAAAAAAACTCGCTTTCAATTCATTGGCACTTTGATTCCTGATATGTTGGGACAGATAATTAAATTTATGTACTATATAATTTATAAATAAATCAAATAGTAGTATCATAATTTTTCAAACTTACCTTTTTATAATTAACCCAAGAATTAACACGCAAGCAATTTTAATGAATAATTTTCAAATTTCAGTTATCATCCTTTATGTCCATATTCTTTATTCACTAATAATCAAAATTTAGTTTTTGTAATTAACATATAAGTATTTTTTATGGATCACTTTAAAAATTATTTACTATTACTAATAAAGTTTTAGCACATGTACAGGTTGATAAAAACAGAATATTAGATACTGTTATGTTATGTTATTAAATATATGATAAAAATTTGTTTAATAAATTAAATATTCACTTACCTTAACACATCTGAAAATTATTATACCTGAAGATTTGCAGTATTGATCTTAGCAGATTTTTATGGTGACTATTCTATGCTAATAAATGAATTTATAACTTATGTATTTCTGAAAGGTTTTAGTCAGTTATTTATAAGTCCCAAAATTTCTTTGATAAAATGTAGTGGTTTTATTCCTGTAGAACGAGCTATATATTATACATAATTTATAATACATAATTTTATAGGTGTATATTTTCACTCAAACTGACATACAGATAAGGAATGATGAAATTCAAGTAACTCGAGTTTTCCTTAAGTGATTCAATTAGCGCTGTTCTTTTTTTTTCAGTAATCTACATTACTGAATTAAAAATAACATCACTGCTGGCAAAATCTAAAATCTCAATAATTTTTATTTACTTAAAATAGATTAACTAAGTTAAATTTTGAAAACTAATTTAAGTTTTTTTAAATTTTCAGAAAAGGGTCAAATTCGATACAATTATATTTATCAATTTATTCTGCTATATTTTTCAAAAAATTTTTTTTCATATATGTGCGTATGTGTACAAGGAGGAAATTTTCCAGAATTTGGTTCTCCCGACTAGTGTCACCAGTGTACAAAATGCGTTATGGCAATCTCTGTAACTTAATAACTGCTAAGCCAATTTAAAAAAAAAATATTTCTTCTGAAATCAATTGATTTCTTATAAATAGAAGTATGCATATAAAGAGTTTTATATTAATTTTTTATTCATTTGATAACATAGAATCTAATATTTTGTTTCTAATACTTTGAATAAGTGTTAAAAATATTGAAAATAGTAAATACATTTTAAAGTAATACATGAAACTAATTATATATTAACCCTTAGAGACCCAAAGTCTATTAGAATGGATAACAATCATTTTAGTTTTTGTAGGATTACAACGTAAAACGAACTCAAATTTTTTACATATTAAAAATTTTAATAATAACAAACTTGAAAATTATTAATTAAATTTCTAGCCCAACTCTTGGATTATTTTTAAATGTGCTAGCATTAAAAAATATGTTATTTTCATTTAATTAATTTATAAATTATATATTATATGTTCAATTATTATATATATA
>UELV01097812.1:0-12843 GCA_900490015.1 Megastigmus stigmatizans | reverse complement strand
ACACACACACACACACACACACACACAGCACATGATACCTAGTCCCCAATAAATTATAAAAACGTGTCGATTCCTTCCACGTGTGTACTATGTGCAAGCGCTCGCGCCGAGTAGTAAAAAGCTCGCTCCGGAATCATTACGATCTTCAGTCACGCGACACTCATTGGCTCTGCGCGCACATCCATGTACCCTTATTCCTATATAAAGCAAAACTCTCGGAAGGCGTTTGTATACAATTTCCAGCCAATTGCAGTCGCGGTGAATTTTGTAAAAGCGGAAAAAGCTCGCGAGAGGCGCATACACACACACTCACGAACGTAATTCTTTTCCCGGTAATACAATTTTGCCCCCCTTTAACACCCGCCATTGTTCGGTCGCGCACTGCGCTTCGGAGGAAAAAAAAAGTGAAAGAAAGAAAACGTATAGGAAGTACAAAGAAGCTGAATAAGGTTGTATTCGCGGAAGATAATAAATGTCGCGTGTCAAAGCGGTGTGCTGCTGTTGCTGCTACTTTCTCTCGCGCGCACCACTTGCCTCTCTCTCTCTCTCCCTCCCTAGATATTATATGTAAATCCTTGCAGACAGAAAAAAGCATTTATACATATGTATATATATACCATTCTATATCCTTCATTGTACACCAGATATATAGAAAGAGAGACGATGTGTGCGTGCGTCGCGTTATAGTCGCTTTTCGGAATACGATGCTCCTCGATATTAGCGTCGATTGTCTGGCGCCGTTCGGCAGTTTAGCGGGGACAGCTATGACCCATTTATCGTCTGACGCGTCTCTATATATTTTGTACATACACACACATATTTTCCTTCTCTTCGCTAACTAATATACTATGTCTCCGACTCACACGCACACACACACACACACACACACACACACAGAATGACGCCCTTCACATGTATATATACACACAATCACACATGACAAAGAAATCGACGCAGTGTATAGCCACAAGTTCCATCTATATATATGTTATGTTTCTCTCTTTCTGTTTCATGCCGCAAAGCAGGAATAAATGGTGAGCAGTTTCTGTTCCTATTGCCCCTTTTCCATGTACCGGTGTGCATACACACACACACACACACACACACACACACACACATACACTCGCACTCACACGTACCCATGCGCCTGTATATTGTTTGCTTTTGTGTTATAACTTATGTATACACACCCTGCATGTGTATCCGTCGTCTGCTCTGCTGCTGCTGCACGTGCGTGTAAGTCTGCCTATGTGTATGTATGTGCGTGTGTGTGCGGGTGTGCGGTGTGTTGGTCTGTAAGTGCGGATGGATGGAGTGTGGTATGCGGTAGGCGCGTGCGCGAAAATCTGGGCCGACTTCTCTCCTCGCGATGTATATAAAATACACACACACGCACACGCTCATACATACATACTGTAAGGGAGGGAAAGCCGCGTAGAACCGCAGCAATATTCAAACCGTCTGCTAATAAGTCGACTCGTACCGTCATCGTCGTCGTCGTCGTAGTCCGTCGTAGTGGTCGCTGTGTGTGCAGAGCCGCGGCTCTCTCTCTCTCTCTCTCTCTCTCCCTCGCTGCAGTTCGATATATTATATACTATGTGCGGGTGCGCGACCCGGAGAGAGTGAGACACCAAGCGAGACATATAGAGAGAGGACAGAAAAAACATACAACGAGAGAAGAACGCAGTGTACTTTTTTCTACCTCTCTCGTACTCTCTCTTTTTCCTTTCTTTTTTGTGTTTTGTTCCATTTTATATCTCTCTCTCTTTCTCGTGCGTGCGTCTCGCTGCTTCTTTTTTTTTTCCTTTTCGCTCGTCTGTCGCGCAACCGCCGAGAGTTTAAACGCGTGCGTGGGTGATTCTGTGCGGTAAGTGTGTCTACATGTGAGTGTACGTACTCGCTGCGCGTATATGTTGAAAAAATGGTGCAAGTGTGGTGGTGGTGGTAGCTGAGATGAGAAAAAATTGAAGCAATCGTAATGACGCCGGCGAGTTTATTGTGAAGGAGGAGGATATATATCTTCTTTATTGACCAAAGAATTTGAAGCGGCGATTTTTCTCTTCTCTCTCTCTCTCTCTCTTTCTTTCTCTCACTTCTCCTCTTTCGTTTTCTTTCTATTCTGCTGCCGCTGCGCCGCTCTCTCGTTATGTGCCGCCGCCGCTTTTTCTCGCCCGCGATGCACTTACCGCGAGCTATGAATCGATGAGTGTGTACTGCTCCGGTGCTTGGCTCTTTGCTCTTTATACACGATGGAATTTTGGAAGAAATTGATGGTCAAGTAAGAAACGGAACCGGACGAAAGCCGAACCATATAGCCAAATTTTATGTGTCGCAGCTGTCATGCTCTCTATGCTTTTCATTTTTATATGTGCTTTTGCGCCTTCTGCTTTGGATCTATTCCCCTTTTCCTCTCTCTCTCTTTGTATTTTTTCTCGCGCGCGCGCCACCAGCGACAGGGCGAGCGTGTGACTAATGCAGGTCGATCGAAGTGAGCGGAGGCACTTCAAAAAGTGCACACGCGAAAGGGAATTTCTCTCCTTCGCGAGGATATATATATATAAAGCATATCTGTAAGCGAATCGCTGAGGTACACTTTATGCTTCTCGCTTTTCGTTTATTATCGAAGGTTGTTAATAATGTAACGGTATAGGCTTTCGTTAGCTCGTAATGGTTCACTATATGAAAATTGATTAAGTGAGAAGAGAGAGAGAGAGAGAGACGAAAAAAGGGACGAAGGGTATCGATTGCTCGTTAAAATTCTTCAACGTCACAAACACCGGTCGATATCGGTATATGTAGTTGGCCCAAGTGGCGTTTCCTGCCAGCTCTTAGGGAAAATTGCAGCAAAAGGCCTGTAACCCCTCGCAAAGTATCAATTTTAGCGTAAAAGCTCTCAACGACTTTTTTCCCTCCTCCCACTACTCTCCCGCGATAATTGATACTTTTATTTCCTGAAACTCTTTAATATAAATCACGAATGCGCGCACTGTAAATATGAAAAAATAGAAACTAAATACAATAAACGAGAGAGGGAGAGAACGCGAGAGAATCAAGTCGATAAAGTCGAGTCAATAGAAAATAGACCAGCGGCGCGCGCGTGTCTCTCTGTCTCTCTCGCGATCCTTCATCGCGGCGCGCGCGAGGCACAAGTAACGTCGGAAGATAGTTCCAGCCGATACCATACAAGTGCTCGTCACGTAAAACTTGATTTTCTTCTCCCCTCTTTCTGTACTTGTAACACCGCCTGAACAATATTTTCAATCATGCTATATTCTAACTCTCTCTCTCTCTCTCTCTCTCTCTCTCTCTCTCTCTCTCTCTCTCTGTCGAGAACGAAAAATCTCATTCGCAGAGCGAAAGAATTTAAAAAAGTCATTCTCCCAAGTCTCTCGTATCGCGCAGCGCGCACTTTCGTAAAGCTGTATATATTCTCTGGATTTCTGGACCCCGAGTATAGTCTTATTTTCTCCGCTCGAAGACAAAGGGGTACAAAGTTAAAGCTTGATGGTCGTATCGGAAAAATGGCCCGGCTGCGGCCGATAAGCGATTTTCTCAAAAACTCCTGGCCTCTCTTCCGGCGTCCGAGATACAGTGCCACTGTACACGGACACATACACACACATCGCATGCATAGCACTGCAGCCAACACGTGTTTCCGCGCGTCATCCACAATATGTGCGGCTAACAGCAACAGCCGCCAGAAAACGAAATATATAGCACGTGTCACCCTCTCTGGGCTCTCACATCTGCGTGCATGTATATGTATGCGTACACTCTATCTCTCTCTTTGCACGTGTATATATACCTACAGTCACTCTCCTCATTCATATCTTCCTCTTTCTCTCTCGCTCTTACTCTCTTGCTTATCTTATCCATGCGTTGCCCCTCCTCTTCTCTCTCCCGCTCTCTCTCTCTCTCTCAGTCTAATCTCTCGTGTCTCCCCACATTCTAAGTCTTCTTACCCAGCATTAGTTTGCTTACACTCTCTTCTCTCTCTCTCTCTCTCTCTCTCTCTCTCTCTCTCTCTCTCTCGATGTCTTTTTCTTTGCGTCTTTGTGTAAGTCGCGCGCAGCTTGCACATGTGGTCCGTTTTCTGGGACTGTGGACTTTCGTCGTTGTGCCTTGGTCGTCGCAGTCGAGTTGAAAACACTCGTTAGTGCGGTCGCATCCCCTCCCCCGTTCAAGTGAAGATCATAAGCGGGACTTTTCTTTTTATCGAGTGACGAGTGCGAGTAATCGGCCTGCTGATATTGCTTCCAGAGTTTTTCCTGCTTTCCTCGAGGTATCCCTGCCGAAATTTCATAGAGAGAATTAGAAATAATAACTTTTCTTTCACGTTTTATTGATTCTAAATGTTACAAGAATTACAAGCAATTTAAAATCCTACCAGATTTTCATTTACATATCAATAGAGATTATTCACTTGTTTTTAATTTTTTTTTTAATCGAAGTATGAATAATTATACACTGCTGTAATTCAATTTGTACTGTAATTCAAAACTAATTAAAGTTTAATTTGTTTCGCTAAGATCAAGTCAACTGTGTTGCAGTCAGGCCCAATTTACATTCTAAATTAATCGGATTGAAATCTAGCCATTCAGAACTGTGAATTTAGTTCAAGAGAATCAATATGCACTCGAGCGTGTTCAGTCTGTCAAACGACTGGGTTCGTAATCGAAGGATTTAAACATTGCTGAATGTTCTAACTGAAATTATGAAATTTCCGTAGGGAGAGCCTCCTTAAATAGCAACGAATCGCGCGAGATTTCTTTAGTCCCCGGCCTCGGAGGAGTGTGTGACATGTGTTCCCGAGTACAGGAATATTGGGAAATGTGTAACGTTGCGTTGCCGAGTAGACAGTACGTTATAGATAGTGGTGTTCTTATTGGTCTCTCTCTCTCACTTTCTCTTCTCTCTGTATCTTTAATTAACTGTGTTTATTTACTTATGCCTGGCAATTTACTTTACTTGCTCCCATTATTACGGAGCTGGTGCACATGTAAATATATAAAGCATCTCGCACTTGACGACTGTGACGTCATTATATGCTCGACCGTATGATGTCCTGACGTCAAAATACTTGATAGCTTTATTACTATCGCAGAAATACTCCGCGTGGCTTTCTAACGCTAACTTGTGTTGCCTAGATTAATTTGAATGCTGAATGCTGGACGTTTTTTTTTCATTAATTTTGTAAATTAAATATATTTTAATAGCTGAACGTTGTGATGACGTGCTTGCTTTGTACTATCAAAGTAAAACGATGTTGAAACTTATTTTGGCATTTTTTTTATTATTCAAGTCGCAAGGAAATCAAGTTTATTTTAAATGAACCAGCGCATCATATCCTACGAATATGTATATACATAATATAAAACATTAAATCGCGATAACAATAGAAAGATACTCTATCGATTGTGACGAACCATCTACGCATTTACACGTCATGATCATTATTATTTTTAAAATAGAATGTTATTAATTCACTCTATGTATTAAAAATAGCTCTCTAAAAGAAAGTAAGATACAAAATAGGGCTGGCAAGTCACGAAATTCGGTCTTTTCACTTGTGAAAAGTCAAAATCTGAGTTTTGTATATAGATAAAAATTCTTTATAGTCTAGATCATAACATACGATTACACTAAAAATAAAAAAAAATCACATACAATATACAGAAGCCATTTAGAATATCACTAGAGATCTAATAATCGCGTGTTGATAAGACAGGTTGGTAAAACACGTGCTGTTTTATTTTTGAACACAACTTAAATTAGATGTAATATTATAAACGAGTTATTTAATTTTATTCTTGAGAGTATATGTCCATCAAAATGTTTGTGCTTTATCAAATCATTTTATGATGGAATATAACGTACGACATTCGTAGTTTTTACGGAAAGTTATAGAAGCTTTTACAAAGAAACATTGCAAGATGGTTAAATTATAATTTAAGTACTAGATTATCACTAGCTTCTATAGCTTTAACTTAAATATAAAAAAAATTAAAATGGAAATTAATAGCGAGATGCATTGTTGATAAAATGATCATTTAAAGAAAAAGCAGTAAAAATTTAGAAAGTCTTAAAATTTTATTTCAAATCAATATAATGAAGTGCTATTATTACGATAATTTTTTATCATATATAAATTTTTCAGTCATATATATGCAGCCAATAGAAGTGCAATTGTGTATTTCACACTTTTACATGCACTTTTATACATCACTAAATGAATGTATGTAAATAGAAAATAGAAAGTGACATATTCATGAATACATGATCTAATACGATTCTTATGTTGATGTGCAGCGCGAAATATACTAATTTTAATATCGTTTTGTATTTTGTAAACGAACGCGGAACTGTATTCAAATTGAAATACCGCATATAGTTATTCACTTTTCTATAAGAAAAATATACATATTGACGTGTACAGTTATTTCATAATATTTTACATATTCATAGCATAAATTATTCAATTTTCTTCTAAATTAACATAAATTTCTATGCAATTATTTTAATTATATATCATCTACGACCTATAATTCAATATAAGTTGCAAAGCTTGAAGTTTTTGTTACTAAAAAATTCTGAATTAACGTTCACGATATTTGTCTTTGAAGATTTGCAGTAAATTTGAGCTATTGCGACTGCGATCAAAAATTTATTTAATAATTTATTATGAAAATGTTATGATAGTGGTCTGTAAATATTTATAACGGCTTGGCTAGTTTTATACATTGTATCTTCATTTATATCGAAATGAACATTATTTTATGCAGCACTTCTAAATTTTTACAATATTCCATACCTCCTTAGTAAAAGCTTAACTAAAAATAAATAAATCGTATATGTTTACGTTTTTAATAAATTTCATTTTAAGTTTATACAAAAATCAGTCAATCGACCAAAAAGTACCGTTGAATAAATATTGTTCAAATTGAAAATAAATTGACTATAAATTTCCTATAGCTAAATTCAAATCTAACTCTAGACAACATCCGTGGATTTTCACACACATTTATAGTACATCATGAAAACTTGCTGGCTTAATACACTCGCATTTCGCTACTTGCATTCTTCGCCCACACACACAAACACCCTCACAGCTACACGCATGCTTTTTGTGCACAAAACACCAGCAAATGATGAAAAACAGAACGATGAAGAACAGAACTATAATAACGGTTACCCTTGGACAGTCTGGCGGCAGTGGGCACGGGAGGCTCGGGCGGAGCGTCGTCGCTGCGGCCCAGCGGAGGTGCAGGCCTCGGGGGCGAGGACCACGGGAGCGGCGCTGCCCTGGCACGCGAGTTGGCCGGGACAGGCGCCGGCAACGGCCTGGACGGCGACATCGGCGACATCAGCATCGAGGAGATACGCAGCTGGGGCTCCTCCTTTGACCGGCTGATGCGCAACCCCGTCGGCCGCAAGCTCTTCCGGGAGTTCCTCGTCAGCGAGTACAGCGACGAGAACATCGCCTTCTGGCTGGCCTGCGAGCAGCTCAAGCGCGAGAGCAATCCGGAGAAGGTCGAGGAGAAGGCAAGACTCATCTACGAGGACTACATATCGATTATTTCGCCTAAGGAAGTGAGTTACTCTAAGACCTTTTTTTTATTCTTGAAAATCCTCGTGATCCCGATACGCGACAAATCGTTTTACTTTTGGTCCATTCTTAATTGACTTGCTCGTTGGAAAAAATCAACTTTGACTGTCGTATTTTTATTTTTACCTTTCTTCCGCTTACAGACTGCCAGTGGGTTAAGAAGAATTTAATTCATTTTAAAAGAGTCGGATTATATTTCATAAAAATATCTCTATTCGAGTGGATTATTATGCAGCATCCAAGTGACACACTTTTGCATCGAGTGATATTTTCCTGAATTGAAATGAAATTTTTACTCTTATTAGACTCGCTCTCCCGGTATTGATTTCAGTGGCGGGATTTGTTTGATAGCTCTGAATGCACTTAAAAATCAATGCGAATGGAAAAGTTCATTGGGATTACGAAAATAAAAATTTTTATAACTTTATATGGTGCACAAAATAATGGTTATGGTTTTATAAATATTATAAAAAAAAAACTAGAAAAAAAAAAGAGTTAGTTCAAAACCTTGTAGATGTAAAGACTTCAACTCTTTTTTATTCTCTGGGTAATTCAGAATTAACCACTTGACCGATTTTCCTTAACTAGGGCACATTTACTTCCTAAATCAATTCTTATGGAACTAAATGTTAATGTTTCCATGCAGTCCTTCAAGCGTTTTAAACACTTTTTAAAGACTTTGTTGTAAAAAATATTATTTTTATTATAATCGCATATTAGATTATTAAGGACTATTGTGAAAATGGAACATTTTTAAATTCAAGATATAAAAGTTTTCGATATAGTTTACCGTATAGTTTCCTTATTTTGACTCAATAAATTTAACATTTCATTTTATTTCAATTAACTGTGGATAATAAGATAAAATTTTCTATACGATTCTTTTGTTGCCGTAAACCTGCCGTGATTACACTGGCAAAAAGTTCTATCATTTGATCACAAACGGATTGATCTCTACAGGATAATACTTTCGCATTAATTCGGATTTTATTAGAAGCAAAAGGAGCTCGACAAAATGATTTCCTCAAAGGCATTTTATAAATTACAAATAAAATTCCTCGAGTTTAGTATAAGACATATTTTCAGAATGAAAAATGTTGTTTTTACAATGATTGTGAATATAAAATTATTATTTTATTTCTGTTAACTACATGATATTGCTCGAAAAAGGATATTATTTCAGATAAAGACTTATAATATATCGAGCAAAATGTGAAAATATTTATAACTTTAAGATTGATTTTGAGCTTAAAAATAATGTCAACATTTAAATGGTTAATTAATGATGTTGGGTTTGGACTTCATTCTTTCTACTTTTATAAAGGATACGAGCGATGGTTTTAAAAATATAATTTATATTTTATGGATGTCAAATATAATTTAAACGTTAAATTTAAATTAACATTTAAGAAATTCTATTATTGGTAAAAATTTTATTAATCCGTAGTGAGATGAATACTGACACTATTCCGTTAAATTAAGTTCTCGTTTACGTATATTTCACTATAATTACTTGGTAAAGACTCAATTAATAACCCATCTAAACGAAAAGACGATTAAACTCATCCAAAATGCGCGCTCTTCATACACGATTCAAGCATAGAAGCTTCAAATTGACTCCAATAAACTTTGCCTAAAGCGATGCCCTCAAGGTGGCGAAAATTTTGTATATATAGGCGCGGATAATGTATCTAATTGAAATATGCATTTCAAAACAATCACCTAGCCGTCGTAGTTTTCAATTGGACACCTTATAATAGCTCTATATAATTGCTCGATAAATTATCTTCCCCTTCAGTTTCGTTTGCAATATATCACTTGAAAAAAGATTTTTTTCTTTTCAAACAAGAATTCAATTCCTTATACGGATTACGGATCAGTCATGAAAAAGAGGTTACGCATATGCGAAACTCAATTCGTTCGTTTTGCTAAGTGTTCGCGCAGTTAATCATTCCTGGTATAACAATATGAAACGGCGCGAGGACGCATTTATTAAAAATGAATTTGTCCGGAACATTTTCATCGAAACGTGAAAATATAAAACGCATCGGTAAGCATCGAGTGCGCGCGTCGGAGGGACATAAAGCAGAGTAAAAAATCCGAAGATAAAAAAGAAGGGAGCGAGAGGAGAAATAATTCACACCGTACAATTCGTCAATTAAAGCATTATATAAAATCGCGAAAATAATTCATGCTCGCTGACCTGAAAAGTCGCTTTCTTTGTTAATTAATCCAGGCCTCCGGCAAAACATCTTTGCCCTTCCTCCCTCGCACCCGACCCCCGTCGCTCGAACCTCGCACAATCGCAGTAAAAAAAAACAATAATAGTAATGCCAAATTATAGCCTCTCGCGAGGAGAGTAATCACTGGAGTGCCAGTCAGAGATTTCACGTTAGAACAAAAGCTTAAAATAGCCGCTTGCCTGGCCTTTACAATTCTCATTTCTATAATATCTATAGAGACTTCTCGGTGCATCAGTCAATAAGTAAAAACAAAAAAGTGAGAGAGAGCTAGAGAGAGAGAGAGAAAGTGGCAGATAAAAAGGAGAGAGAGGAAAAAATCCACAACTATATAGGAACGGTGAGGAGAGAGTCGATCCCTCGAATAATGCAACATATCGAGTCACAAGCCTGCACGTATGTCAGCTTGCCAGTCTACAGGCGCGCTTCCCAACTCTCTCTCTCTCTCTCTCTCTCTCTCTCTGGCTGTGACGAAGGGGGTGCGACAGATCGAAGCGCTCTAAATATAAACCCCGTCGTTCGTCATTTTGCACATTCGACCACTCTCCCTCTTTCTCCCTCTCTCTCTATCTCTCTATCTCTCTCGTACTCACTTGGTTGCTGCTCTTCATTTCTCGGGCTGGGCGAGAGGAAAGCTTTCATGCATGGCGCACCCGATAAAGGCCCGCTGAGAGGGTTCGCGACTCCGTTATATAGTGGCCGATACAGCCGAAAGCGACCCCTCGGTGTTGCGCGTGTAAGAAGCGCGCGGTCGAAGTGTACGCGGCCAACGTGTCGGGCTTGGAGGATGTTAATTATTATTTTACACTATGCATCGCCGGAGTGCGTTTAATGCGCGTGAAGAACGAGCTTCCCGTGCAACACAACATTAATTGGCCTTGTTAAATTATGTTCGGAAAGTTTAATTATTTACTCGGGCAAAGCGCTTGGGTGGCTTAAAAATCTGACTGGCTTTATTAAATGGAAAATTAAAACGTACTTGTGTAGAGTCTAGTGAAAAGATAGATGAAAATATTAAGATAGTAGAACAAACAAACAAACAAACAAACAAACAAACAAGAATTTTTCCTTATTATTTTATACAAAGTTCGAAAGACCACTTAATTAGTTCTTTAAAAATGCCTATTTCTGCAGAATATCTTCGTATTAAAATACATTGTAATTTACACTTCAACATAGTTTTCTTTATTTTTATATATACTAAGGTTGCTGAAAACTAGTAATTTGTAGTAGGTAATATTTAATTGTTTCAAAATACATAATTCAATTTCGCAAATGTTAACTGCAACGAGTATCTAAAATAGACTAGTATAGTTTAATAACAAAACTTTTGTAACTCTTATTTTGTACTCGCACTCAATGGGCTCTGGTATTTTAAAAGAACTAACTCAAGAAAATGTAGACCGTAAGAAATTGTTTCTAGAGTAATAAAGCATTGAGTTTTTTTTTTGAAAGATTTAACAAACAAGACCAAAGTGAACGTATTGTTATTGTTTAATTTTTTACCATTTTATGTATCGCATTATATATGTATTTGTAAGACCATTACCTACGCACTTTTAGACATTTTTTTCACTTTTAAACATTACTTATTTAATCTTTTTCGGGGTAAAATATGTACATTAGTCCTTATAGACATGTTTCTATGAATATCGCTATAAATAGCCATATTCTAGAGTAAAGACCTCAGTAATAATGGCATCAAGAGTTTACTGTCCCTTCAGTTTTCATACTCCTCTATACCTTGACATTATAAATATTCAATTATATTTTTTCCATACTAATTCATTTTTCTCATAACCATATCGTCACAAAATAAAACATCGTAAAGAGCGTAGTTTCCGATCATTTTATTTAATTTCGGAAATAAATTTTAAAAAAACAGTCCGAAGCATCACAAGGAGTTAAAAATTAACAGTGGTGGTAATATTTGTCTTTGACAGGTGAGCCTGGACTCGCGGGTGCGCGAGATCGTGAACCGCAACATGACCCGGCCGACGCCCCACACCTTCGACGAGGCCCAGCTGCAGATCTACACGCTCATGCACCGGGACTCGTATCCCCGCTTCGTCAACAGCGAGCTCTACCAGCGGGTGGCGCGCATCAACAGCGGACCACCGAGTCCCTGCATCGAGTCGACCGACGGCGTCGCCCCATCGTCCTCACAGCCACGCAAGTCCAAAAAGTCCATCACGTAATGGAACACTGTGTGTGTGTAGTGTGTGCGTGCGTGCGTGCCTGTACGCGTGTGTGTCTCGTTTTTTTGTCCATTTTTTTTAATTTATTTATTTTTTTTTTTTTTCATTTTTTTCCATTTATAACTATTATACGGGAGCTGCTCCTCCCGCGACACACGGATTCGTATATATTATATATACGCAGCGGGGAGCTTCTCTCTCGACCTCTGCGCAGGCCGACGATGGCGACCGCACGTTGATGAATGACGAATGATGAATTATTATATACGCGACACGAAGTATATTAAAAAAAGGGGGTCAAAGGAGAGAACACAACGTTCGAGAGAGAAAGACGAAAGGAAATAAAATAAACAAAACGGAAAAAAAAATAAGAAGCATAAACCTCGAATCGACGACGAGACTCAAACCATACACTCGACTTATCGCGCTTTTCTACTTGAACCAAAAATAAATTAAATACAAATAAATAATTAAAGTAAAGTATAAAGTTCGTAAGAAATACACACACACACACACATTCGTAAATCTGTGTGCGATCCCATAATAGAGGAAGCGTGAGAGGTGCATATGGCGTGTATACATCACTGCATTGTGATGGAGGTGAAGAGATCAACGTGAAGGAAGCTCGGGATGGATGATGATTAAAAAGAGAGAGAAAAGAGTGATGGGTTTGCTTCACGTCCGTCGCAGTCTATGTGAGTGTGATAGAGAGAACGCAAGCGCGACATCATTTTTTCCTATACATATATTCACACACGCACACGCACACGCACACACACACACACACACACACACACAC
>UELV01097810.1:0-22568 GCA_900490015.1 Megastigmus stigmatizans | reverse complement strand
GCTTTAGCGCGGCATATATATCCTTAGCGCTGCTGCACGGAGAGCTCATGCCAGTCACCTCAGGTTGAAGGCATAGCGGCGGCAGCCACTACGCGGCATTCATAATGTCGGGAAAATATGTGTTTGGCTCTGGGCAACGTGTGTACACGGTAAATCCACTTTACGCATACCGGCATCGCGCGCGCCATGGGATTTAAGGCGGGGCTGCTGCTGCCGTTGCTGTTGCTGCTCCTGCGCCGCGACGGCGGCAGCGGCGGCGCTCTGCCTTCTTTATCGCATCGCTATATATGCTCTGCACCGGCACTGGCACTTTTCACCGAGGCTCCAAAGGAGTGAGAAACACAGGAGGGGAAAGGGGAGAGCGAGAGAGGAAGGATAAGGGACATAAACCAATGCAACCGGCGTTTTGCCCAGGAAATTATTGGTTTCGTGCACTCCTCGTCCGCACTGCATGTAATGATTATCATTCATTATCTTCGCGGTTAAGTTATTTTGCATGAAAGAGGGGGGGAAAAGAGCTGCATGGCGACGCTTGTGTGTGTGTGTGCGTGCTTTAAAAATTTCCTCTGCCAGTAGCAGCAGCAGCAGCAGCAGCCAGTAGCCTTTTCTCTTGATTATAGCTTTACGGGGCTTTCTCACGTACTTGATGCCATTGTTTGGCTTCTTTGTACACACGGCTACTATTTGTTTTTCCCTTGTTTTGCGAAATTCAAGTTTTTCGGATGACGCAACCCGCGTATACCACAAGCAGCAGCAGCAGTAGCCCATAACTTGACCATTATAATTAGAGCACTACACGAAAGTTAATGCAGCTCGTAAAAAAATACATAATGCCGCACGTGCAGTTGTTATAAGTATCGATGCAATAATCGTGGAATTTAAGATATTCGCTGGGCCGAAACGAATCTTGTTTAAGCCGAAAGCTGGAGTGTGCAGTTGCCCAGTGTTTGCCAGTCGTTATTTTCACGATTTTATCGACAGCCTGAGAGAGTCGTAGAAGGCCGTAAAGTAGCTGCCAACTGCGTTGCGAGCCGCCGCTCTTGATAAAAAGTAAGTGGCTTTGTAAGAATTTTCGAAATTCCACCATATACCGACTCTGTGCAGTGGCGATTTTGAGCTCCTGCACAGTTCTCGAAATCGTTTTCAATAGCTCGTACATCAAGTGGAAAGATGCTGCACTTACTCGAGGAGCTCTTAATCCATGCTGTACTTGGGCGAGCGTCGCGATCTTCATTTAAAAGAAAGTGCATGCGGTTACGCAAATGGAATGAAATGCACGGTCGCGACATTATAAAGGCGCTAAGAAATCTCGGGACAGATGCTCGTGGTCCTTCTTTATTCCGAACGCGCGCTCCCCTCTCTCTCTCTCTCTCTCTTTCTCGGCCTACCGCGTAGTTCGCATTCACTGCCACTCGTGACCAAGGCTTCTCTTTCTGTCTGTCTGTCTCTGTCTCTGTCTCTCTGTCTCGGTGTTTCGCTGCGGGACTGCGGGGTGACAGGCGGTAAAAAAGGCCGAGGTGTTCGCCGCGTGGAAGGGTTGCCCGTTGAGTGGCCTTGGCGCGGGCCATTTGCACGGCTCGCTCTGGGACGCAACTGCGAGCCGCTGCACCTTATATGTATATACACAGCAAGGAGCACAGCAGCGGCTCGGCCTGGAAGAATGCAGTCTTGGTGATGCACGTTATAATGCTCGAAGAAGTGGAGCTCGCCGAGCCGACTGATGGACTTTCCGTTGCCAAGATGCAATATTTGCGATTGTTGATATGTATACAGCTTCATCGTCGAATTTGAAAATATCATTATTTTGTTACGGTGTAGAAATGCAATTTTGTATATTGTGACTTTATCTGTGATTTGAAGTGTTTAATATTTTTTTCATAATTATTGTTTAAAAGCTTGGGACGATCTTGCAATTTGCATCGGGCCTTGATTTTTAATTTATCCATTTGATTTAATGAAATTGGCAAACAAAGGTTCGTTATCCTAATAAGACATTGCTTTGATTGAAATAAAATGACAAATGCAAATATTTAATTTATATTTGAGAGTTGGGAATGAGTATTTGTGCCGCTCGAAACGACACCGCAGCTACATCTTATTTACATTGAATCTACATTACAAGAATTTTTTATTGTAGTCTTCATGATTTCATAATTACTTGTCAACTCACTTTGATATATCCTCAAATTACTAGTGATCACTTTGTGCATATGAATTTAGAAGCTACTCAATGAATGAAATTTGAATAATTTGTCATGTAGTTTATTTTGAGAGGAACATGATCAAAGAACAGAGAGGGGAGTATCGATTACAATATATTGATATTGAAATTATTCATTATTGAGCCTTATTCATTCTTCATCTTCTTCATTCGGGCCTACATTCATTACATCCATTTATGTGTTGTGTTTGATATGCAAAAAGTGATTACTTCATTTCCCCATTGAGTATGGCTGAGTCCATCACTTGTGAATCTTGATGAACTTTGATGAAATAACTTGTACTGATTAAGAAAAATATCTTAAACCATAGAGAAACTCGAAATATATTAATATGAACGATCTTACAGCTTTTCCTGCTGCGTTAAATTCTCTATTTCATGCCTATAAGAGATTTTCCTATCAAATATTTAAAAAAAATAAAAGATTCAATTTTCGTCAAGAAAATAGTATAAAAATATACGCAATTTTAATAAACCTATTATAATAGAAAAAAACAGCAATAAAATTAATTTAAAACGAATAAAACGTAAGATATCGATACTAATATATTTTTTTAACCTATCTAAATGTACATTTATAAACGCGATAAAACTCAAACGTAAAAGAAATCGTCTTGTTCTTAGTCACGGAGGCTCGTAACTCTATAACTTAATGCGCGCTAAGCGCATAAAAACATCAAAAATCCAGCCGTACAACGAGATCTGCGAAATCGAAGCTAACGCGTTATACGTGGACCCAGTGATTTGTACGTTCGCAAAAAACAAGCATTCAAATAACCAAAAAAAAAAAACAGAAAAACAAACGTTAATATACCCGACCGAAGAGTCGTTGGCTAGAATCTCGAGCGAATAAGAATTAAAGAGACAAAAATATCCGCCGTACGACACGCGGAGGAGGAGGAGAGAGAAGTGAACGACCCACCAAAACGATGTGTACGCACACGCGAGTGTCAATCGTGTTTCGCGGGCGTTTCTCTCCACGTTCCTTCCTACGCGATTGCATATGTATATATGTGCAGGAACGCGGGAGATATCGAGCCGTGGACGCGTGATGCGCAAATTCGATGCGACAACGTTCTTTGTGGATGTCGCGCGCGCGCGCGCCTTGTTCGCTTATTCTCTTTTCCCCACTTTCTCCCGGGAGATGTTGCTGCTGCTGTTCTGCTGCTTTGATTTCATCGCTATTTTCAGTGCTGCCGCTACGCTGCTACATGGAAATGCAGAGGCAGCGAGACGATAAAAGAGCCTCGTTCGTTTGCTTTAACCTCTTGTGCGTTCCGTTAGTATAAGAATCGCTTTAAAAAAAAAAAGGTAACGATTTGTATGCGAGATAAAAATCATTTCGCAATCTAAATAGTTATTAAATTTAACTCTTAACCAAATCTATATGCATATTTTATTAATAGCAACGTCGTCAGATGCGACTCAAGTCTTTAAGCGGTTGAAAATGACGGGTCCACGGAGTCCGCGTGCATTTCGCAAAACTCGCATCGTATCGTCAGTGCCAATGATGAGCGTCGAGCCGCAGAGATAGAAATCTTTTTTCCCATCCGCTCAACAGCGCGGCTGAAAAGGACTCCTTTGTATGCCACTTGCACAGCTCTTATCCCCAATATATACACAGCAAGGAAAAGAAAACACACATATTATAGGAGCGGCGGGAGCAGTGGGGCGCGCAATCGCAGAGCGGCTCTCGGCGTGTAGTCAATCGTCCCAACGAAGCTGCCTCGATAAAGCCAAAGGCGAACGGACCAAGAGATATACGCGAACCGCGCTGTGCGACTATACGGGGCCGACAACAAACGGAGCGCGGAGACGTCTCGCGGATTCGCCGGCATTCGGAGCGTGACGACGGCGTATAGGCGACGGTAGCAGCAGCAGCAGCAGCAACAGCGGCTGCACAGCTGCCCGAGCTCGATCGATGCCTCCTCCATCCCGCGCAGCTCCTCCAACGAACGGCTCGCAACACTCGCTCACCGAGTCTCTCGAGGTTGAGAACCTCCTGTGAATTTACGACGTCACTTGTTGGATGATTGCTCGCGATTGCCGTATAATGCACGGCCTTGCCTCGTAAAGCCCCAACGGCCCGATGACACGGTGACGTCGCTCCCCTCCACCTCCTTGCTCCTCCACCACCTACTCCTCCCGCCCACGAAACTCGCACGAACGCCGAGGCGAGTCGCCGCGTGCGACTTTATATACTTGTGTCTGTGTGTGCGTCTCTCTCTCTCTCTCTCTCTCTCTCTCTCTCTCTCTCTCTCTGTGAGTGTGTGTGCCGAAATTTAATGGCCGATAAAGAGAGTTGGGCCTAGGCTTCACTCTTACTCTCTCTCTCTCTCTCTGCTTCTCGTCTCTAGTACCTTTTTTATGTTGACACGGTTTGTTTTGATCGCCGGGATAACCATGTGCCTCCGCAGACCAGACGCGTCTGCGAGGGATATATGTTTTCTTGCTTTTAGCGTCATTGCTTAAGGGCGACGAAAAAAATGTTAAGAGGAATAATGGATTTTGACTTCTTGTAGATATGTAATATTTTGAAAATACGCATGGGTAGATTATTTAATCTCAATAATATTCCGTGGTATTTCTACTTTTTATCTTCAAGATAATGCAAAATTTATCGTCGATATAATTTGTAATCCAAGCTTATCTACTTCGATCGACAGGCAGTTTATAATGTAATTAAAAATAGCTACAACCCAATGGGAGTATATAAAAAGCGGAATTTTACGCGTTAATTAAAATACTTTATTATGTCACACGAGCCAGCACTCCGCAGTGGTAAAAATCGTCCTGGAAGTAAAAAGAAAACATTTAATTATCTCGAAGCGTAGTGGTGGAAAACTCGCGTCAGCAGAGAGAGCTGCGAGGGATAGTGGCCGGGAGGAGGGGCGGCAATCTGCTTCGGTTCGGATCGCGCCCGGTGAATGCTATATGCTCGTCCTCGTTCCCCACGCTGGTCATGACGGCATGTGCTTTTTCTTCTTGATTTTTTGCGCGTTCAACGCCCTTTTCACAACGACATATCGTTCGAATCTCGACTGCGGGCCGACGTCAACTGTAGCTTCTCCTCTCGCTAATCTCGTCCCCGTATCCTCTAGTTGTGTCTTCCTCTCTTTCGAACGTTAACACACACACTCACGCAGCTTGTGCGAGTGTATCGTGCACACGTGTATACGGAGAAGGGAAGAAAGGTGGATGTGCAGAAGAGGATGTCTTTTAGTGTAACGTATTCCTGCTGGCTGGGATGCGCGTGTGTTTTTATTTTTGCGCGTTCGAAACAAGAAAAGGAGAGAATGCAGCTGAAACCGGTGGAGGAAACATTTTTATTGTCTTAGAATGGATTTATAGGTCGAGTAACGTTATTCAACAGTATCTGCTACGAATAAATTGTCGACATAAATAATAGATTTTTAATATTCGAAATTTTAATATTCCGATGTTGCGCGGCTTGGAAATAATTAACTTGCGGGATTTATTGGAATTTCGTTGGCGAAAGGATAAATCAAGGTATGCGTATAACGATATTGCGTGATAATTGATAATCTAGAAGTCAATAAAGATGCAATAGTTTAGAAACTAATAGAGCGATATATTCCCAAGCAAGTGGACGAAATAATTCGGTTATCAAATTTAGACTATCGGAGCTCGCATACAAACGTCGCATTTTACGGCTACTTTACTACAATGTTGCCGCGCAACGTTCATTTCTTTCTCCTTTTTACACGGATATGAATTTTCGACTACATAAAAAGCGAGCTTTATATAAAACTACCGCCGTAAATTGTATGTATCGCTTATCCTAAACCGTGGAAAGGCTTTAAATGGGGATAAAAAAAATTATCATTCTATAAAATAGTGGACCCGAGCGCAACGTAAATTATTTCTGAAATCGCGAAGGCGATTTACAAATATTTTGCGGGTTACGGCGAAATCTACGAAATAACAGCAATTTTCTTTATACGGCCGTACGTGGATATTTTATTTACTCAGCCTATAATTTTGCTCTAATTATATTTAAAAAAAAAAGAAAAAAACAAGAACGGCTTGCGACGTAAGTTGGAGCTGCAGAAAATCGTAAATAAACTTGTATGCAGATGATAACCAAGTACGCCTTTATTAAAAATTAGATAGTTAAGAATCAGCAGCATTTAATATTAATGGTAAATTATATAGGAGTATTGGCTTAATTTGATGGCAATAAAGGAATACATTGTTAATACATTACATACTTCCCGTATATAAACTAACATTTTATTTTTATCGACTATGCGTGTATAGAAATAAAAGTTTCTGCAAGTTAACAGTGTAAACATAATCTAAGTCCCTTGAGTCAGCGGTAAACCCTGTAAACTTTATAAGCATTGCCGATCTATTTTTACGAGCCGCGGAATTAAAATCAAATAAATACCTCAATTTATCGCGTTACACTCCAAATTAATATGTAGCTTTAAACTCGAGCTTATTACAACGTGTAAAAGCAAACGTGTGTAATCAAGTTTTATCAGTATACATTGACTTCGATTTATGATAAATATTTTAAATATAAATTATTCACAACTCAAGAGCGAAATTGAACACCGTGTAAAACTAATCTAATAAGACGCTTATAGAAACTCGAATACAAAAAGAACACTTTTTTCTGCTCGATTTGACAATGTATTCGATACGAGTGCGTGACAAGTCGTAAAATTCTTCATAACCTCAGCAAGAAACGTAAATGGCATAATAAAGATTTGCCAAAAGCTAAATTCATTTCCAAAACTTATTCCCGAATTCGAAAGCCACTGCACACAGTCCGTATAAAAGCCCTCGATAGTTTACGAAAGTTAAAGCGACATTTTAAATCCCTAACGCTTCAATCTCCACGAGCATACTATCCATCCAAGACTCTCCTGAAACCAAGCCATTACAACCTCGTGATTCGCGAATAATCCCACCACTTCGAGAATCGTCCCGATCTACACATACACACACACACACACACACACACAAACACGCCTCCACCTAGAGAATCTGTAAAAGCACATCTCCTGGCAGCAGCCAGCGTATATATATGTATATATCGGGAAAAGGCGCGTTCGGGTGTAGCTGCGCGCGCGATTCGGAAAAGGGGCGACAGGGAGATAGAGAGAGAGAGAGAGAGAGAGTGGAAGAGAGAAGAAGGTAATATATGATAATGCCCGGCATGGGGTGGTATAGGAGCGTTCACCGCGCGGCTTCTAGATAGGGGCTGCTGCCGCTGCTGCTGCTGCTGCTGCTGCTGCTGCTGCTGCTGCTGCTGCTGCTGCTGCTGCTGCTGCTGGCTGTATATCGGCGCAGGGGTTGGGCGTGGTGCCGTGCTCCGCAGCAGCAGCAGCAGCAGTTCTCTCGCTCTCGTCTCTTCATCCCCACTCCAAGCGCTTCCTTTCCCTCCTCCACCTCCTTCTCCTGGTCAATACTTCGGGGCCCCCCTTGCATACACACAGCGGCGTCGCGACGTCGGAATTCGCTCCGACATGGCTGCCACACTCGCTCTCTCTCTTCTTCTCTCGCTCGCTCGCTCCTTCTTGCCGTATAGTCTAGGTTTATCGCGTGTGTATAGAGAGAGAGAGAGAGAGAGTCGCGCGCGAGCGCCACTTAGCCCTTGCTCGTCTCCATGCTGTGCTCCAGGGCCGCTCCGGAAAATCGCGGTGAGTAAGAGCTTATCAAGTTCCTGGCTGCTGTTGCTGATGCTGGGTGAGGAAAAGAGAGAGAAGGTCGGGACACGAAAAATTCCGTCTACGCGCGAGATGGACTTTTCGAGTGTCGTCTGACGATGAGATTAGAGAGAGAAGAGGAGAGGATATAAGAGACTGACAGAGAGAGAAGAGTACGTGCTTTGGGTAACCTGCTTTAGGAGTAAACATTGAGGAGCGTTGATGATACGTGTGTTTGCATGAAGAAAATCCTTTTTATTGACATCTTAGGACGGATTTTTTCCTTGGTTTTCCACATTTTTTGGTATTTATCGAGCTGCGATTGCTCGCCGAATTATTTTTAAAAATGATTCTTTTCCATTGCATAACGATCATACATATATACCCATGAGTTATGATATTTTAAAATATAAAACAGTTCTGCAGCTTTGAAAACGTATGTACAATCATAAATCATCGCAATGCTCAGATAACGATAGAAGTACGATAATAGTTGATGAAGAGTATATATACACACACACTTTTCATCTGCTTTCTCTCACCGAGCCATCCCAGCCATATAATATCCATAAAGCAACGCCATTAAAACTATATTTGTCCAAGCGTCTTCCCTTGTACAAAAAGCCGCGTGCCACATACTTCTCCAAAATCCCCCCTCCCGCCGTCTTTAATAACTGCGCCTATATACACCGCGTGTATCATCAATGTTAACATCGGTGCCGCAGCAGCAAACATATATATGCGCATTACATGCTGAAGTGCAGTCGCTCCCGACTGTATATATCTGCATATACAAAAGCGTGTCAATAATAATTCGCCGACTATACACTCCAGCAGTCGTACACACACGCAGAGGCGTATAGACTGCGGCACAGGTAAAACTTGTTTGCCAGTGTGCAGTAAGTCATATAGAGAGTGAGTAAGAGAGAGAGAGAGAGAGAGAGAGAGAGAGAGAGAGAGTCGAGAAATATGCCTCCCTCTAATAATAGCGCCTCTTACAGCTTTATTTTACAACGTACAAAGCCCATCAAATGATCGGCAAGTGGTTCGCTTTACGACTGGCTTTATGACAATCGCTCAAAAGAGAGACCTCAAGACGATCCCGTCGAGAAGCGCGCGCGCCGAGCCCCCTGGCCGTGTACAGTCGTGTACGGTCGGCCGGCCGCGCGCATAAATGCATGAGCGATGAAAAATCTCATTTCTCCCTCTCTCTCTCTCTCTCTCTCTTTTGCTCGGACTCTGCGACTGTATTCCGGTGTGCGCAGCGTGTAATTATCCTCTGCACGCAGACCTATATCGACGGAGGCTACAGATTGGCCTCTTCCGGCCTTCTCTCTCTCTCTCTCTCTCTCTCCCTCTCTCTCTCTCTCCGGCCGCAATTACCCGATGTATATACTCCTCTCTCTATACATACATGTATATTCCCGTATAGCAGTGAACAACGACTGGCACGGCTTAATATTCTAATAGCCAGCATCGGAAGTCGGAGGAAAAGGCGAGCGTTCTATAGGTGTTTCTCTCTCTCTCTCTCTTTTTCTCGGGCGAGAAGAATATATTTTTGCGAAAAATGCTAGCTCCCGGGCCTCTATACGTATATAGTGTGTATCGCTGGCGCAGGCGCCGTTCGCATGTAAATCGTCGGGTACGCGTCTCTCTCTCTCTCTCTCTCTCTGTGCATGTATATATATATACAGGCCCAGAGCGAGATAAGCTTCATTCAGGATGGTAAGGGGCTTAGGGTCTATGTATATGTTGTATGTGTATATGTATAGATGGTGTAGGGCGTGTTTGCTTCTTCGTCGGTTCTTTTTTTTCTCGCCGCTGCTGCTACTTTTTTTTTTAAACCCGCGAATCTCTGATGCAATTTCGGCAGCGAAGATAAGCGGCGTATTCGTTTTCCAAGGCGTCCGACGCTCACGACACGCCAATGAGAAAAATTTTCGCTTTTCCTGCGCAGCACCCCAGCCAAACTGCCGTCGCTGTGCAATGACTCCAGTCTGTGGCTGCGACTTTTTTTCATTTTTCACGTCATTTTTATTTTTAAATGGAAGTATTCCATGGTAACCGTATTGATATTTTTTTGTTATTACAAACATTATACTTGTACTTTATTTAAACGCCAATTGCCAAAAAAGATGATCTTTATTTACTTTATCATTTTTAGAATTGGTTGGTTTATCATTCGGATCTTTTTGCAACACTTGTTATTCATACGATGACATTTTCGAAAATTTGAACATGAAATTTGCTCGTGGCGTGTTTACAAGGCTATCGATTTCGCTTCAATAAAAGTGAAAGTTGATAGGAGTACTAAAATTAATACGACTCCAATATCTACATCGTACTACTTGCTTTTCATAATTTTTGGCGAAGAAACGATCTCGTAAAAAGTCATTCTCGGAAGTGAATTGGCAATTCGAAAAATCAAACGGAACGAATTTATTAACCGCTCTCGAATTCACGAAATCATAACACTACTTTACGAACCAAACCATAAGCACTCGATCGAACACATCCACATATCTGCTTAAATTCAATACGGCAAGTCAAATAATTTGAAATTCATCAGAAATCAAAGTCTCGTGATTAGCGCGATAAATTTCCGTATTAACGCACGTGAAAAGCAACAAACACACAGATGAAAATATAAGAATCGTAAATCGCCGTTTTCTCCGTAATACACACACGTATATATACGCAACGACACGGAATTTTACGCGAACGAAGCCGTATAATACACCCAAGTGGCTCTAAAAGCATTTTTTGTAAACAGGTACACACATCAAGAGAGAGAGAGAGAGACGAGTGAAATTCGACCGTCTTGTAGAGGAATATATATCGGAATCGTTCGAGGAGGCTCATGCGGCGGCGTACATCAAGCGCTAAGTGAGGGAGAGCTCGCGCGCAAGAAGTGAAACGCAAGTAGCGAAGACGAGAGAGAGAGAGAGAGAGAGAGAGAGACAGAGAGACAGAGAGAGAAGGAGACGGTGCGAGGAGGCAAAGCAGAAGGAGGAGTCAAGTTGTTTATTTGATGGCGCCATAAAAGGCCTCTTTATGTTTATCTCCTATTTAAAACGCTCGCATAAAATCGGCGACCGTACGTACACACGCGTACCATCAAGTCGGCATAAATCAACCCCGCGAAAAACGGAACGAGTATAGCGCGCCGAGCTATCTTCTCTCTCTCTCTCTCTCTCTCCCGCGCAAATACCGCGAGACTCGGCGATTCCGTACATATATAGCGAAGTGAACCCGAAATTTTCGATGGAACCGTATGCCGCGCCTCCTTGGAGAAATCGAAACTGTTTAGGGTATATTCTATGATTACGCAAGAGATTCGCTTTATTTAGAATCGAGCATCCAGTTGATTGTTATTGGCGAATTTTGATGGTGTGTTTGATGTTGATTTATAGTTCATCAATTATTTTTAATTGATTTATAGCGCTGATGGGCTATGCAAGCATTGCCGTGCGCGCAATTTATTTTAGCTATAAATCAATGATTTATGGATTTTATAAGATCATCGATAAGAAATTGTGAAACTTAAGCAAGGAAGCTTTTATACATAATTTTCCGTATTTATTGCATCGATTAAAAGCAAAACTCATGACTGAAAACGTAATTAGAAAAGTTAATGTAAAGATGGAAGAGAATAATTTCTGTTAATAAATTATAAAATATAGTTGACTGCATTTGAAAGTCTTTCAATATATTTTTTACAGGCTACATTTTAGGCCTGAATGTAGTGTAAAGTAAGTTGAATTACTTGTATAATAACTTTCTATAAATAATTAATAATTTCTTCAATAAAAATTATTTACTAATAATCGCCAATTCGTACGCTTCACCAACTATAAATTCAACATCAACGTCTGTTCAAATAATTTAAAAAAAAGACTTACATTTCCTACGACACAAGTATCGATAACCAAAAAAAAAAGAGATTCCCGTTTCCGCACACGTCCGCACGCTTCCGTCAACTCGAGCCAAGTGCACCGCTGCACCGAAGACAGAAAAAAAAACAGGCTAGCCGCAGAACGTATAGCACCGAGAAACCTCGGAAAGAAACGAAGAAAAAAATAATGCTTTTCCGCACACACAGGCCGAAACCCAAAGAAGCCAAAGTGTGCAGGTACAGCAATAAAAAAGAACGGGCCGAAGGGTTGCGCTCGGTGCTGACCTTCGGCCTGCCAAAAAACTCAAAGGGGAAGCAGAACTCACACTCGGTGCATCTCTCGAAGCGACAGAGGTATCCGTCAAACCGCACAGTTTGAGGAAACGATCGAAGGCCATCACTGTCCTCTTACCAATCTCTGCCAGTCGGGGGTCTCCCTCGCTTTAAAAAAAAAAAGGGTTGCTTTATGCTCCTCACTGGCGCGCGATTTTTACGAGCTCGTGTCCCCAAGGTCGTGTATAGGCCTGCGCTTACCCTTCCGCGCGATGCGACCTTCCTCTCGTGTACTCGTAGAAAGAAGGAGAGAAGAAAAAACGAGCGTGTTCGGACACACAGGGTTAACAGCCCCGCAGGCTATTTTTTTTCTTCTACTTCTCCTTTTCGTCGCAGGTATTTGCGAGAGACTTTTTACGAGGGTTGCGTATATAGTGCCCCGGCACTGTTTTATACACGTAAAGCACGCGGGCGGGTGTATGCGTGTGTCGCCGCTGACCTTGGCTCGCGTTTCCTGCGTTATAAAGGGGTAATCAGGCCTTTTTTTCGGGGGCCTGCTACTGCGGGCCTCGGGGCTTCTTTGCTAGATGCTGCGCGACAGCTCGCGCGTTGAGTCTATGTGCCCGGGGAGCGCGTTGTCATTCTACGGCCGAAGTTTGTCTGCGAAACATCCTCGCGACGGGCAAAAAAAAACATAAGCGTTGGTACGATGTACTCGGCGAAATCGGAGGCGATGAGAGTTGGTTTTTTTTTCTCGTTGGACTCGCAGAAATCGCGTGTGCGCGCGGTTCGTGTGTCGAGTGCGTGTGTGGCTGTGCTTCGTTATAACAGTGCTCAGTGGATGTGCTCGATTAAGGGCGCGTGTTTCATTAACGTTTAGTGTTTATGTGCTTTTTGGCTCGTTCGATATTTCTGTTTAATTAAGTTACCAGGATCGTTATAACAGCGCTTTAATCGAATGCTTTAAATTTTAGCCTCTCTCTTCTGTTAATGCAATGGTATATACATTTGTATATATTTTGTAAAAATAACAATGTGTCCTGAAATTGAATTCTTTGTTGCGCCATCCATTATTGTAATAGTAATTTTAGTAATTATTACAAAAGGTCGCTGGACCAGCTACGGTTATTAAAAACGTAATTGACTCTAGCCGCGAAGTCTGAAAAGTCTTCAAATTGCGCGTACACGTCTATTGTGTCTATATAACGTATTAATACGTCTGCGCGAAAGTAACAAAAGAAGCCCATTTTCCATAATACCCATAATTTCTTTTATCTTTTATCGTGAGTGAAATTCCCCCTGTTGTGTTTACGAGTGAAATGTCATTGTGACTCGGGTATAACCGAAGTGTACTTATATATGCCTTTTAGCCGCAGAGACTTTCTGACAAGCTAAAGAAAACGGACTCTCGCGCGATTTCAGCGGTAAGATTAAGTTCACTTTGTTTTCCAAATACTAAGAGAGTAAATAGAAGGCTAAACAATTGTTCGCAACGATTGCCTCCATTGTTCTTCAAATCGTTGAAAATTCCCAGGGCTTATATACACCCACGAGAGTCGTTACGACGCAACAAAAAAAAAACAGATTCCGATTCCGATCTAAATCGACCGAATATCGACTCATTTGGCGATCGGCTATAAAAGAGTTTTATTTAATAAATTGCTTAGCGATCTAGCGTGAAATTGCTTTTCGAAGTACTCGCTTTGAATATATATATATAAACTGCTGCTCTTTACGATGAATCGGGCCGCGTCTCCTTCGAGACTCGCGGGTAAATATTTCTCACGGCAACATGGTATAAACTTACTAATTACCGAGACCCTTTAATGAGCTTTCTCGAAGGAGGGTTCACCCAGCAGAGAAGTCCAACATGAAAGAACCTCGTTCTCCGCGCGCCAAAGATATTTTCAATCTCGATTTTACTTCGAAGATATAAAGTAACATTATGGAGAGCCGCCGCCGCAGCAGCAGCAGCACCAGCCCCCTCTTGCATTAGCTCTTTCTCTCTCTCTTTCTCTTTCTCTTACTCTTACTCGTCGGGTGCTTTAGCTCCGCCTTTGTGGTTTCAACTATTTGCGCTCCGGTTTCTTTGCGCCGTTCTCAGTTGTGTTTTACGCGGTTTATTATTGCCCGGAATCCGAACTCTTTGCGTGGCCTGCACGCCAGCCCCGTCTCTCTCTCTCTCTCTCTCTCTCTGGAGAAAGAGAGAGAGAGAGAGAACAAGAAGAGAGTATATAGAGACCGCCGCCGCGAAATACGATTCAGAAGTATTCTTGGGACACAGTCTCTCGTATTCTTTTTTAACCAAGACGGCA
Organism: Megastigmus stigmatizans; assembly: GCA_900490015.1. Taxonomy (NCBI): domain Eukaryota; kingdom Metazoa; phylum Arthropoda; class Insecta; order Hymenoptera; family Megastigmidae; genus Megastigmus; species Megastigmus stigmatizans. The sequence continues at coordinate 8,186 of UELV01097810.1, read as the reverse complement.
TTTTGTCGACTCTCCCCCCCTCTCTCTCTCTCTCTCCCTCTCGGACTCTGCATTTCTTCGCAATTATATCACGTATTTAATTAATTTTATTGGCCCGAACGCACGGGTGAAGATGTCAAAAGCTCTTGTAAAGAGCTGATACACTCGACTTCTTCCACCGAACAAATAAGGAGAGCTCGTGGCTTCATTCCCTGTTTTTTTTCTTCTTGTTCTTCTCCATGCTTTTAATCTCTTGTAATTAACGCATTTTACGTAGGAATGTGTCAATTAATACCTCGATCGCTCAATAAAATTACTCGTAAATCACTAAGATGGCAAAACTCGGTATACCATCGATGTTTATTATTGCACTAAAAGCGATTTGAATTTTGCTCGGGCTACCAGCGCAAAAATGCGAAGAGAGCCGCACAAGCTGCAGCGCGCAATTTATTAATGATCGGTAAAAACAAAAAAAAAGTAGAAAAAAAAATTGTACAAATAGCTCGCTAGATTTAATAGAATAATTGAGAAAGTCCGCTCGCGTATTTATTGCAGTCAGGAATTCGCAATAAAAGCTCTCTATAGCTCGGAAGTATTCTCCTATGCGCGCGGCCCGACATATAATAGCCGCGGCCAAATAAAATTCCCTATTCAATTAAAAACACCAGCTGATGGCTCGGCATCGGAAGCGACGGCCCCGGCTAAGCTATTCTAAACTTGCGCGTATATACGAGTAAATAAAACAAGCGCGCGCAAAGTGAGTATATAAGTAAGCCAAAAAGGAGGGTATCCGCCGCCGTCGCAGTCGCCGCCGCCGCCGCCGTCGCGTCCCCACACGTCAAACATTCCGAAATAGCGGATATATACGCTCTAGGCGGACGGCGACGCTCGCCGCGGGGCCTTTAATGCCGTCGGAGGAAAATTAAGCTCGTAAAAAAGAGATATACGGGCGCGCTGCATAATTTGCATTTTCATAGCTCAGTCCCGCGGTTCTCTCTCTCTCTCTCTCTCTCACTCTTGGAGCTACATATATTAATGAACTACGCACAGCAGCAGCAGCAGCCGAAAGAATATGAAAAGACTTGTGCAGGAGGGCGGGAGAGATAATGACGGGAGGCCACTCTCTTGCATTATCTAACGGCCACCGCGTTGCGTTAATGCCGATTATACACTCCTTTTTTCTCTCTCTGCTTCTGTTGCTGCGTTTCTGTGTGCGTCTGCGCGAAATTCGTATAACGCGGATAATCTGTATGATAATGAACGGGATAACTGCTATAGTAAATTATTTTTCTGGGACGCTGACAAATTGTCGCTCCCAGTCCCGCTAGTTAACATATTTTTAAAAGTGTAATTTCTCCGCTGGTGGTGTAGTGCGTATATATAAGGAATATCGCTTTGATGCTTGCATTATAAATTACAAATTGACGGAGTCTAGAATTTTTTTAAAAGCTTTTCGATGTGTTCGCGATTTCGCAATTTTTTTTGGTGAATTTCGCCAGAACGAAAGAAAGCGACCGTCGCATTAACATTTCAAGATGGTATTAACCGATCAGAGATTATACACTTGTAATTTGTGTATGTTAATGCGCAATAATCACCTCGACAATATGCAGTAAAAGTAGCATTAAGCGGTATCGTAAAAATGGCTGCGGCCTGCGCGCAGCCTTTGTCCACTCTTAATATTTGCTCGCTCCATTCAAAAGCTCTGGAATTTAAATTCAGTATTTAACTATTAATAATAGCCTGGCTTTGTCTCGCTCGCCACCGTCGCATTATCTCGCACCGCAACAGCAATGTTTCTATTCATTAGCCGGATATAATGCAGCGGCTTAATAACGTTATATAATTGCAAAAAATAAATCACCGCATTGTTTTGCTCGTAAATAAAGCATCGCCTTGAAAGAATATTCTTCCTCGTTCATTTCTCCTTAAAAGACCTTATCCGTTTTTCTCTCAAAGCGCGAGCTGCGGAAAAGAAAAAATTATTTATCTTTTTTTAGTTTTTCTCTCTTCTGCTCAAACAGCGTCGACAGTACGCGCGATAAATAAATCTCTCCCTCAACAATATCCGCGCGACAGTTGGCTCATTAACATTTTCTCTCTCTCTCTCTCTCTCTCTCTCTCTCTCTCTCTTTCCCGCTATGGCTGCGCACGCGCCCGCGGTACACTCGTCCAGCAGAAGCTCTCCTCCGCTCAGGCGCGAACCTACAAGCAAAATCGCATTTTCATTTTCCTCCGAATTCCTGCGAGTCGATAGCTCGCCGCCGACAATTGCTCCGAGAAACGCAAAAACAAGGCGAGAACGAGCACATTGTGTCCTGCAGAGGCCGAAAAGAAAAGGGTCTCTCTCTCTATCTCGCTATAGTCTGCAGTAACCCGTGAGCTGCAATATTCATTTAGTCGCGGCGAAAAAAGGAATGGCGCTGTGCGAGACTGCGTGTAACGCCATAAGAGCTTACACGCCGGAGGAGCGAGTCTCTTCTCTTCTTTCTCCCTCTTTTCTCTCTCTCCGCGCGCGCTACTTGTTGCGACGCCATAGCACAGACCGAAAGGGCGGCCACGCATGCCACACCGCTTCTCTTTGTTGCTCTCTCTCGCTCTTTCGGGCCAGCTGTTCTGTCTCTCTTCTCGCCTCGGCCATTTTTACCCGCCAGCCTCGTGCTGCTCCTGCTGCTGCTGCTGCTGCTGTTCTTTCTCTCTGTGGTTACAACAGTTAGTCCGAGTGTGGATGAGACTTGAATCCGGATTTCGGTGCTGTTTCTTCTCTCTCTCTTTCTTCAAGGTCGATGAAGAAGAGCTTGAACCTGGACAGAAGAGAGAAAGAGAGATAGCGATGATTCATTCGCGCGGCCCTGTTCGATTTTTTTCCCATTTTTTTTGCTGGTTTCGAGGAAAAAGAAACGGAGCTAGTCAAAGGTATGTTAATGTAGCTGGACAATCGATACGCCGAGATATTCATTCGCGAAGATTGGAAATGTCGGTTATATACGCAAGATGATTGATGTGATATAATGGCTTAGTCTCCGAGCTTATATTTATATTATATACGTATGGGAAAGATCCGTAAGAGTAGTTACAACGAAATTCAGCGCTGATGAACGGTTATTGTTCTGAGTATATATGTATATATAATGGTGACTTATTGAAATTCATGCTAATGTTAACGAGAACCACTTGTGATTATAATCTCGTGTTGGACGACCGAGACGCGTCGCGCAAACTTTTCGCTTTCGTATTAACACACTCAATTAAGTGAATTATACAGGGGAATGTGCGCGCGACGGGAAAAAAGCGCGTCCAGCTTGTTCATCGCTCCAATTAAACTAACAAAGCCTGATCCTTATTTTCTTTTGCGTGAGCATATTGATATAGTTTTAATAGTTATCGGGTATACTGTTTCAGTAGCATTAGTTGAATATACGGAATCGTTGCAATTGGGTTCCTCAAACATCCATTAAAATAATCTTTGTTCATAATGACCAATTCGAGTAAGTAACATTTGAATTTAATGTAAAAACACGTTCGATCGCTCTCTCAAAGTGAAGGTATATAAAAGAAACAAGATCATTCGAGTCGGAAAGTTTCAACTTCATAGTATCTCGCGTATCTGTATAGATAAGCGCAGGGTTAATGTAGTAGTGAATGGCCGGTTATGGCTGCCGAATAACCGGATTACGTGACATTTTTATGCGTCCCGCTTATACGAAAAAGAAAGTTTTAAAAAAAATGTGAATGAATTCCAAAGTGGCTTTTCTCGCGCAGGTCCCTCCTTTTTTGAAACCCCATCGACATAATTTAACGATCCTATATACTTTTACTACGATTTTTCCCATTACTTCAGCTCCCGCGCGTTCTCCTCAATTTATCACCCAAACTCCTCCAATTGATTTATTATTACTTTTTTTGTTCGTGTCGCGCACGCATTGCTTTCCAAGCGCCGATGTACTGCAGCCTCTCCGAGTAATACTTTTTTCATCCTGCCTGTCACGCGGACAGATATTTAAAATTGCCTTTCTCGCTTCGTTGTAAATGTAAATTTCATTGCCGTTACAATAATTACGCGTATACCCGAGGAATAAATAGAGGAATATCCTAAAACCCAGGACGCTTAGGATACACATTCAGCCGTTGCTTCTTTTTCCTTTTTTTTTTTTTGTTCTACCGGTCATTTTTACAGTACCTACTTAAACGCCTGCACACAGTGGCTCGCGCGCGCGGGTATATACACTTTTTGCTATAGCAGGCGAACTTTCATGAATTTATAAGCGCAGCTCGGCCATTTAATGTTCCCGGAACTTGGGCATGTATATGTATACACAGAGAGCCACAGCCGCGAAAAACTTATCCCGCATATATATATATAGAGAGAGAGAAAGAGTTCAAGATGACCCGCGGATTTTTCCGCGGGGCGAGCTCCGAGAACGGTATACTCTCGGATTACTATAATTAAGTACTCGCGCGCGAGTCTTTAATGCATGGCTCTTTCTCTCTCTCTCGACGCGATACATCGCTTATATATGTATACCCCTCGAGAGAAGAGGATATTGTGCAAACACTTATCCGTTATTAGTAGTTATTACCATTTACCATGCGCCATTACCGCGCGGCTTCTTCCTCCTCGCTCAACCGTGACGCTTATATATATATATATACCTGTATATAATGCGCGCATCCGTTTTGACTTTCGAATATCTTCTCTCCTAGTGCTGTTGTTGCTGCTGCTGCTACGGCTTCGGCTTCGGCTTCCAGTTAAGTCCATCCAGGCCGTGGCGGTTTTCTCTGTCTTTATTATTTTTTTTTCTTTCTTTTTTTTTCTTTCTTTCTCTCTGCTCTCTAGCTCTCCTCGGATGATCGTGTAGAGCTTCATTCCGAGCGCAGCTTGACGGTCTGTACACGCGCGCTCGCGAGCGGCTCTTATATACTTCTTCATTTTTCGCATTCGATGGCCACTCAGGGATTATACTCGGGGTCTCGCGCACCGATTCTTTCGCGATGGAAAAAACTCCGACTGCACTTGTCTTCTTTTTCCCGTTCTCTCTCCCTTCTCTAAACGCTACGGAATGTCTTATGTACGGCGCTATTTGAACGGACTTGATTGTTATACAGCTGCACGTTTTCCTTTTTTGCGCGCGTTTGCGTGTTTTGGTCGTAGGCGGTATACTTGCAATTCTGGGTGCTTATAACCATCTGTGTTTACTCTCTCACCACGATAGAATGCAATAATTATTTATCTTGTAAACTATCCATTCCGTCTATCTATAGCTTTACCATTATAAAATCGATTTATAAATTAATCATTCGTGTACAATGTAGAAATTGATATATATACCATTAAATGCATATAACGACGATTCGCGGTGCACATTTTCTATATTTCGGTATGACTGCATGATCCCGCCCCTCGCAATCATCCGCATTCACGCGCAAATAACTATAATCTACATTTCTAGACCAGATCCACGATAAATAGTGAATTCCCTCCCATGCATCCCCGTGTACATTATTAGAGAACGGCGAGTACATGTATATAGGTTCTGCCCTCAAAAAGTAGACATCAGCGCCGATATATCGATCGCGTCTCTCTAAACCCCTCCGCATACGAGGCGCGGAACATAGACACACATACAGACACACAGTCACACACAATGGCGCTCGACTGTGCGTAATGCCCACAGCCAACGCTCTTCACAAAGAACACGCGAGAAAATTTTCCTTCCATTCAGTCGCTGCCTCAGTTCTATGATCGCCATATAGCCCCCGCACGTTTTCCTCTCCTCGCCATTATAACACTCCTCGGATCCACGATTTGCGCGTCTATATATATATATATAGAGAGAGAGAGAGAGAGAGAAATGTAGGTGTTGCCCATGGCGCGTCGTAAATAATGCGCGCGTATGCAATTAGTGCGAGAGCGAATCGCGCGAGCATGGATGTCTATATAGTTGTGGGTGTGTGTGTGTGTGAGCTTGGGTGTCAGTCGCAGGCGTTTCGCACCCTCGATTTAGTACACCACCACAGGCGGCACTAGCGGGCGGATGCGTGGATTACGACTATATATACGGCTGTGAAGAGCGAGACAGAGAGAGACTCGTGACTAAATATCAAGACGCGATAAACATGTCACGAGAGGGACGAGACGCTTTCCTCATTTAGGAACTGCATAGCGCATAGATCGCGCGAACACGCGCGTCGGATTTATCAGAAGCCGCGTAACTTTTATGATGGAACCGCGGCTCGCGCGCCGGCCTGGAATAGCTTTGAGCACGCACTTAAATGACGTCATTTAATGAAAGCCGCATCAGTACGAGTTATTCATAGAATTTTCCGTCTTGCCTTTTTATGCGCGTCTGTGACTGGTGTTGCTGCTGCTGTTGCTGCTGCATGTGGCGTGACGATCCGAGCTCTGATGTGCATTAGCGACGGATCAGTTGCGCCAGTGCGGCGTTATACGTCATTTGTCGATGGCCCAAGTGCGCGATTATGAGAGATCGTCGACTGATACTCCGGATGGATTATTTACTTGTATGTATCTACCGGCCGTCTCGAGGTGTTAGATACCGTTTTATTGGGGATTTTTATGGTCGAGCGCGTGGCGCACTGCACACACACCTTTGTGCCTGGGTAGGCCAGCAGGCAGCCAGTTCGAATTCGGAGGAGATAAAAATTTTATGACCCCGAGGACATTAAATTAGCGTCGAGGAGCTCGCTCTCTCGCAGTGTATATAATATATATGGGAGTTTTGCGATTTGTTATGATTCCTCGAGCGTCGTAATGCACACTTAGGCGAATCGTGAAATTGGATTCTTTTTTTCTTTTAAAGCGTTGTTAGTTACAGTTCGTTTTGGGGATGATTATAAGCGATGGAAACTAACGTACCGAAAATTATTTTGATTCGTGAACGATTCTTGCCAAAGTTGCGACGAAAATTTAGGATTGCGAAGTTTATATATTTCTTAAATAGCCTGCAAAGTTGAAAAATCTTTTCTCTCTTTCTTTTTTTTTTTAGTCGAGTTATAAATGGGACGCCGTAAAAGCAGAAAAAGGAGTCGAATATCATGTCGACTTAAATTCACAGTTTACGGCGCTACCCGTACCCAAAATCGTGGAATGTAATCTCGCTCACTTGAGCAGAAAAAAAAACATTTCTATCACGGGAACGCCGAATAATAATATTCGGCGTTCCACCCCGTGACCCGCGCTATTTGTTCAAGTGCCTAGTATAGAAAAAAGGGACAAGAAAAACATTGTTTGAATAAAACTATCGTTATAGAGAGGGCGATACAAGCCGTCCTAGGGTCCGTTAAAAAAGCACCACTACCATTTCTCTTCATTGTTCTTTCTCTCTCTCTCTCTCTTTGCGTTTCTCCTTAGATTGCAGAATCCGGTATATATACTCGGGTTTAGTTCATCCCACTCGCTCGCACAAAGATATCTTACAGCGGCTCTTAAGAACATCGAAATATTAAGATTGGGAATATGGCGGAGTTAGTTGCGCACAGTAGAGATGCGGAGAGAAAGGGAGAGAGAGAGAAGGAGGGAGAGAGTCTGAAAAAAGGGAAAACAAAGAACAAAGAAGAAAGGAGGGGAGCAAAGGAGGGAAAAACAAGAGTAAAAAGTCAAGATAAAAGTATAAGCTCGGTCGATGTGGCGGCGGCGTAGACCTTCGGGATACGAGAGAAAGAGAGCGATATAGCCGCGCAAAAGAGGTTCCCTGCTACGAGAGAGAAAGAGAGAGAGATAGAGTAAGAGAGAGAAGGAGAAAGAGAGAGAGAAAGAACGCCTCGCTCGCGCTCCCTTAAACCCCGTAAATTACGGAACTAACGACCCCAATGGTCGGGGTAGAGCGACAATTTCGAACTGGAAGCGCGCCGAGAAATCGCGCGAGCGCGCCTCGGTCTCCTCGGAAACGTGAAGCGAGGAAAGGCTGAAAAAGGGATGAGAAAGACAGACTCAGCCTGCAGAGAGAGCGAGAGAGAGAGAAGGAAAGAGAAGGTTCAATGGCGGATCAGGCAAGGCCACGGCGGAGCGAGAAAGGGAAAGAGAGAGAGAGAGACGAGAGAGACGAGAAGAGTGTAAGAGAGAACCGGACGGGAGAAAAGATACGGTGGTGGAGGTGGGGAGAAGAAAGAGGAGGCAGGAGGAGGGAAACAAAAGGAACGGAGAGACACACTCACACACACACACACACACACACACACACACACAC
>UELV01097808.1:0-14890 GCA_900490015.1 Megastigmus stigmatizans | reverse complement strand
TCATATACCTGGATATCAGTACTGCGGACCGGGGACCACATTAGCCAAACGCTTAGCTCGAGGAGATCCTGGAATCAATCCTCTTGACGCAGCCTGCAAGGATTACGACATAGCTTATTCAAAAAATCGTGAAAACATCGAGGTGCGGAACACCGCTGACAGAGATCTTGCCGATAAAGCTTGGAATCGTGTTTCAGCCGCGGACGCTAGTATCGGGGAGAAAGCAGCTGCTTTTGCTGTCACTAACGTTATGAATCTTAAATCGAGATTCGAAATGGGTATTAGCAAGAAGAAAATATGTATTAGAAAGAAGAACAAGAGAAAGGATATGAGAAAGAAAATGACTTTATTGAATAAAGTGATTAAGGCTGCTTCTTTCAAATCAGCGCCGAGTAAAGAGAATATTAGTATTCCACGCATTCTACCAGTTCTATCCAAAGTTGGTGGAGCTTTGCCATTTCTCATACCCCTTTTTATGGCTTTAAGTGCAGTGGGTGCTCTGGCTGGTGGGGGCGCTGGTATCGCAAAAGCTGTCAACGACTCTAAAGCAGCCACATAGCGCTTGGAAGAGAGTGAAAGGCATAATAAAACTATGGAAGCGATTGCCTTTGGTAAAGGTCTATATCTCAAACCACATAAGAAGGGATTTGGCCTCTACCTCAAGCCGGGAAAAGGTTTAAAAAAAAAAAGTTTGATTTAAGTTTACCTCACCGTGCACTTACCGATGCTGACTTGATAAAATATGCTAAAATTCTAAAAATTAAAAATTTCAGAGGTGTATTTATACGAAATGAATTACCATCTGCTGGTCCACTCTATAGTGAATCGGGAATTGTTAATTTAGACGATGCCAGTGGTCCTGGAACGCATTGGGTCGTGTATCGTAAGCGAGGTAACAACGTTGTTTACTTCGATAGTTTTGGCGACCTTAGACCATTGTGAGAGATATCAAGAGTTTGGTACTTACACATGCGGTCATCTCTGTCTCTTATTTTTATGTGGAAAGCTATATAAGGAGGCAACATTTTAATTTTCAGTCATTATAATTCGAAGAGCCATGGGAGAATCATTAACTTTAACTCTTTCGGCTAATTCATCTGTCTTGGAAGCACAATACTTTCCTCCAATCGAACTCTCATCAAATAAGAACTACGCTCTCGGTTTAGTAGAACTTTTAACCTTCAATTCAATACCTAATATAGATACTATAATAGTAACAACAAGTTATATGTTGGCGAGATTATTAGTTTACCAATAGGTAGTTACGAAATTGAGGATATCGATAAGTATCTTCGTAAAAGATTGGTGCATAAGAATGTTAGTTTTTCTTTAAAACCCAGCAACAATGCACTTCGCAGTGTAATCAAGTGCAGTCATCAAATTGATTTTACTCCTAAAGATTCTCACCCGGACGCGGGGTGAAGGTGATCCAGAACCGACATAGTTTATCTACTTATACTCCTACTTTACAAGCCATCATTCTGTCTATGCCGATGCCCTTGTTGATGTCGACATTGTTGAACTATAGTCAGGCTATAGTCGAAAATGTCGTCATCGATCTTCACTGGCTCCATGTCACCGCTTCTGTTCACATAAATCTTGTCATCGTCAACTCCCGATTTCATCTGGATAAAGCCTTTTGTCCAGTTCATAAATCAAATGGAGATGATGATATTACACGTTGATTTCTCATGCCACCTCCAAAACCCAACTTTTCTTTTTCATTGTGTGACTTGTTGCACGCATCTCTCCTGGAACTACGATCGTAACTCGACAAGCATAGGGAACTAAACATCCGGTATCGAGGGTCAAGGGGGAGGGTCATGCAAGCTAATACGTAATAACTCTTCAGTGAGCGCCATCTTATTGGTTATAGCGGTTGTAACACGAATCACTTTACAGACGAATTGCATCTTGCTACCGATAATTGAATACTGCCAATTGGAGATAATTGAGTTATCGGTAACCTTTGATTATTTGGTTAATAGTTAATAAAATAGATTCATATCCATACCATTAGTATTATCGACAGACTAATGTATCATGTATCTGGCCAATGTGGAATCCCATTTTCTATCTATTCTAAGGCCCTGGACATTTAAAAAGGAACAGAACAAAACAAAGCGCCTAATTTTTCCTATTAAAACGTTAAATTATAATTTTTAATTGTAATTCAGTATTTGGATTATTAAGCAATCTTCTGTGGGAAAACAAACTCATTCTAATCTATAATTTTATCATAGTCCACGTTGAAACAATTTCATTTTAATTTCTATAAAATGATTCTGATTCTTTCGAATTTTGTCTAGAACTAATCATCTAACAGACAATATAACAATTGATATTTCTAAAAAGCCAGAGTGATTAAATAGTAATTAACGTAACAATTTAGCAGAATAATCACAAACATCCTAACAATGAGCGAATTTGCGCATTAAATACGTTAAATAAAATAGTTTTATAAACAAAATACTCTGCCAGCAAAAATTCAAATGCAAATGTAATTTTAGAAAAATAGCACACTATTTACACGCACTTCATTTGCAGTTAAATACAATTAGGCAACGGAATATTTGTGTAATTCTTTTTTACTGTACGCACATAATACGCGGTTTTAGATCCAGTGCGTCGGTTTGGAATGTTGCTTTCATTTAGCAGATTAATTAAATTACTTTTAAAATTTTACATACGAACGTTTCCTACTTCAATATTAGATTTTAAAACATTTGTAAAACGTGAAACTGAAAAATTACGCCGGTCCACACATTTCACAGAACTATGCTTCTCTAAAAACCACTCGAACCGTCAATTTGAAATTTCAGAGGAAAAAACTTGGCTACACTTCCATCGTTAATAAAATTTGACTCTCTCGCATTCAGCTATTGTAATTCCAAACACTTTCTCGTGCAGAAGAAAGCTGGAAAAGTTGTGCGCCAAGCTAAGCGCGGAAAGTTCTAAAGAACAATCGATAATACCTCTCTCTCTTTCTCTTCTCTTTCCCTCTCTCTTGCTCTTTCCTCCAGCCAATATTATACAACTCCGCCAAAGTAAAAGAGCGTCTCACCTTGGTGAGAGGAGGATGCCAGCCATTATGCAGCAACTAGAAGATCGTTGAAAAACGTACAAAACTACTGCTATTGTTTAGAGTTTGCTATAATAAAGAGCTTAAAAAAATTTAATATGGGTCAATGCAGGAAAGGGATTATGCTAACGACACCGGCGTTTTGGTCTCAAACCCGACACCTCACAGCGACTTAGACCGTGCGCTTTTCAAGAAGTAAAAACAAAAAATAGCCTTGCGAACCATGGGGAAATTGAGATATACCGTGTTCAAAAATAAAAATTATCAATGGGTAGTATATCTATAGACATCGGTGTTTGACTGTAGACGGAACTCTTCTGCTAATTCTCTTTGTTGACAGATATACTAACCACGTTGATTTTTAATTTTTAACAAGATTCCGCAGAGTTTATGGGAGAATTTTTCTTAATTTACTGTTACAAGGGCTATATGATGCTGTAAGTAGTTAAGGTGTCGGTTTTAAGGCCAAAATGAATGTGTCGTTGGCATTCTACTTTATTAAATAAAGATGTTAAATTAGATAAAATAAGTGAAAAATTCAGTATTTCGTCATGCATTAAAAGTTTGAAAAAAAAATTTTTATGGCGTTTTCTTTAAAGGATTTTTATATATAATAGTTTATATTTAAAACTGTTTTATAAGTATCTATTAACATTTTATCTGCAATCGTATTGATGTACTAACATTCTCCGTTGGCATTGTTCTTTGTTTCCGTGAGCGGGAACTCAAAATTCCATATAATCGATGGGGTTTATTTCGCGGGAAATACACTTGCACGTACGGGGAAAGGCAAAGAGGGCAACGTTAACTAGTGCGAAAGAAGGCGGAGAAAAAGACGAAGAAAGTGCGAGGCCACTAACGTGGCTAAAGCGCCGAAGCGGAAGATCGCGCGTAAAAGGCTCTAACGAATCGTCGAGGTGCACAAAGCAACTGTTGGCTCAATCATTTCCTAACATCTTGCATCTCTCTCTCTCTCTCTCTCTCTCGCTGCCCTTTTTGTGAAAGCTATACGTCGCAGTTTTTAATGTTGACTGACGACTGAATAGACATTCGTTAATTGTTTTCCCTTTTTACCCGCGTTATATTGCCTCTGAGCTGTGGCAGTTGTCCATTGTGCGAATTGTTGTTAGATTGCATTGACGTTTCTCCGCTTCTTCAGTCCTGTGGGAAATGAAGCATGAGAGCTTACCTTGCATTCTGGACTGAAACCAGGAATTTAAGTTACTTTAATGTTTTTATGCAATACTCGAGTTTATTAACTATAACCTGCTATTGTTTTGTAATTAACATTAAATAAAAAATGATTACAGGCAATGTAACTGAGTTTGTCAAGTGCAATTTAATCGCCTGATTGTTAAAAATATTATAATAATAATTTATAAGTTAAAATAAAAAAGAAATACTAATTGACTCAACTATAACATTACAAATCTCATGATGCTAGATTATGTTTATAGATTTGAGTGTACTTATGTTTTATATTTCATTCAGAAGCAATTATCAAAAAACACATTTTACCCGTCTTTTTACACTCTCTAGAAAATGAGATGAATAAAAAATTTTGATTACAAAGGAACCAAGTAATATAGTGTAGTTTTTGATTGCACGTGATTTTAAGAAGACAATACATTACTCTGTCAGTTCCCATTTTCACCTTCTACCTCAAGAGTTTTCCCTTGTGCGATGTTGTTTATTTAGCCATAGCAACTAAAGCCCTCCAACCACTTTTGCTACACGCTGCAGAGATAAGGTAGTTGGAAAGTATCTCATACAGAAATGCTGAAAGTGATAAATCGCGTTATAAACTTGCTATGATATAGATTAATATAACCCGAAATGTACGTAGTTTAAAATGGTTTTATGTATTATCTTGTGAAATTTTGATGTAATATTTAAAAAAATGTCTATAACTATATATAATATGAAAGTAAAGTATTATAATAGTTGTAAATATTATTAATAAAAGTATAAAAATATTTCGTTTCATTACGTTATAAATATTGTCTTAAAATAACAAATAATATGTTATTTTTATATTTATATCCTAGAATTCTCTTTCGCTCTAATGCTCTTTCAGTATATTTGGTTTCAGCGGTTCGGAGGATAATCTGGATTTGTTGGTTTGATTCGTTTACTGAATAAAACATTTACTTTTTAACGGTATTTAAAAAAAAAAAGAAAAGAAAAGTGTTCGTAGTATTACGAGTAACTATTTGGTTTATATGCCAATTTTACATTTGTTTATTTACGACTGTTTTATATTATTTGCGAGCCTTCGAAGTTCATTAGATGCACGTGCTTATACAATACATATATTGTTCATTTACAATCGTCATGAATAATTCACACTCTGAACATTTTATCAATATTTATTTAATATTATTTAATTAATAGAATGTACCATTATTTCGTTCATATAAAACATTTATTCGATATACACATTATTCATTGTATTTATCTGGCTTATACATAGTTATAATTAAAATATAGTTCACACTTACAATAATATAGATTAATATAGTTTCAACATAGAAGAGTTGTCTAAAATGAGGTTTACATCGTTTTTGTAAACCCGAGATCCTTCAAACACATAATTTCAAAATTTTTGATCTTCGTAAAAGCCAAACCGAGTTTTTCACAACTTTCCTCCTCCTAATTACGGAGCCCTCCCTCTCAGTCCCTCCGTGTAATTCCAGTTTCAACGACTCATCGCCACAGGAATCCCAAACTTTTGGTATTTATGAAAACGCTTTTTCTTTCCCTTCGCCATCATCGTCGCAATGGCTCTCTCTCTCTCTCTCTCTCTCTCTCTCTCTCTCTCTCTCGCGAGATCAATTCCCGGGGTCCGCGACGGAGGCCCGCAGAGGCAATAAAGCCCATTATGCGCGGCATTCTATGCTGCGTCGCCGCGGATGCACTAGAATTCGAAAAAGGAATGCATCACGTGCATGTGCAAGAGAGAGATAGAGAGAGAGAAAGAGGCACGATTTGACCGGACAAAGAGGAGCCGTCGACTGGAAGCGGCCAAACGACGCGACCCGGGGGAGGTTCTTGCACAGCGCAGTACACACTGTTGCTCTCTCTCTCTCTCTCTCTCGCACATTTTTCTTCTTTCCTGATGGATGTTCCTCTATTTTTTTTTTCAAGCATGGATAACGCATCGATCGACGCTGGCTGTGTCGCGATAATTTCCATTGTTCTGCATATATAGGCACGAACCTTCGGTAAAGACTGACGGATAAGTGCGAGAGTTTATGAATTATTGTATACGGGGAAAGTTTAATATCGACGATTTCATGTTTCGCCTGGAGCAATTGTATCCGAGCGACTGGTTATTTTTATTGGCTATTATTGGCACTTGTCTGGCTTTGATTAATCGAGTGATTTTAATAAAGTCACTGGACGAAATTGCGAAGTTTTCATTGGTGTGGGTGCGATATTATTAAAGTGATTCCGTTTTCACACTTTTGAAATGTTGTTTACAGTTGTTTCAGGATTTATACCAATACGAGCTGTTTTGTGAAAATTCAATACTATTTAATATGGAAGAAATTTCGGCTCGAATATTCAGCAAGGTAAAATATGCTGTATATATTTGTGAGAATTTAATATTTGTGGCTTCCGAAAGTCGATTTTGATATTATATTACTAAAAGCTCTTAGAATATTTATGTACTAACATTAAATTATCTTTCTGTTTAATATGTAAATGACATATGCAACAGTTTGATATACAATAGACATATTACGGAGAAATTTGCTATGTATACGAAAAAGATCTTTGAAAAATGTAGAGTACAATATGGAAAAGCGTAATGAAAAATAATAATCCGTTTTCATATAGTTACCATTAAACTTTATCATATTAATAAAAGCATGATTCTTGGAAAAGATATTTTTTTTATTAGTGTTACTTTGCGTTTATACATTAGGGTTTTCGAATGAAAAATTGTAAATAGATCTAGAATGTTCATTTATTTTTGTAATCTTTTCTTTTCTTTAATTTTAAAAACGCTTGCTGAAATAGCGTCGATTAATTAAATGTTAGTAATTAACTATTATTGCACAGTCATATTAATAAAGACGTTTAATTAAAATCTGTAGATGTAGCGGACCGTCAACAATTATCTAGAAGACAACTGCAGATCGTAACCAGTTGCGACGAGTTCTTTTACCCTCCACGACGAACGACAAAATTCAGAAAACGCAGACAAAACATTTATTCAATTATCATTCATCGAATTCGCCGAAATGTACGTCCACAGCTCCGATCCAACATCTCGACTGGACATTCTCGAGAAAATACGATGGTACGAAGCTAGTGCGCTCTCTCGAGGTGGCGAAAGCTTTTCGTTTAATTCGTATTACTGGCCGGGGTCAGACCGAGGCTTCTCCTACTCTCTGTCTGCACTCTCTCTCTCTCTCTCTCTCTCTCTCTCTCTCTTTCTCCCTCTCTCTCTCTCTCTCTTCCTCATACATACACACGAGCTTATAGAGAGTGGAGCAATGTAAAAGCGTTGCTAACGAAGCGAAACAACTACTTAGAGAAGCAATTGTAGAAGCCGGTACATGCTTTATAAATTATGTATTTTCGTGCCCTCCTGTGTGTGTGTGTGTGTGTACGTGTGTGTGGATTTTTCGTGAATTCGATTAACGCGCTTAATTCAATTTGACGGGGACGCGCCGGAAGAAGCGTATAGGCATCCCGCGCTTGCGCAAGCGCACCACCAAAAGCTTTTAGCGGTTAACGAACGATATGTCCTCTCGCTCTTTCTCTCTCTTTCTCTCCATTCGATTTGCACCGATACGTAAATCCCCGATGAGTCTGGCATGCATTCGCACCCTCCGCCTCTCCCTATCCTCTCCTCTCTCTTTCTCTGTTTCTCTATTTCTCTTGACTTGACCTTCATAAAAACACGAGTTTCCCGAATAAGGAACAACGGCGCGCTTGTCTTTCTCGCTCTCTCGTTGTGCAATATAGAGGGAACCTGGTACTGGGCTTAGTCGGTGTCCTTGATTCCTTCCTTCCATGCAATTTTTGTTTTATTTGTTCCGCGGTGTTGGCCTGTGTTGTCGTGGTCCGTAATCAGACTGCTCCTGTTTCTTCCATTTCTTCCGATTGTCCGCTTTTCGGATTATTATCCGTTCAGGCGTTTTTAATTCGCTTTACTTTATTATAAGTTTCTGCTCTATTGAGCAGTCTTATTATCTTCAATTGAATTCGTTCTTCATGTATTCGAAGCAATTTATTTAAAGAATGACGTAACAAATAAGTAAAGGAGGAATACACGAGGTCGAATCAAAATGAAGACTTTAAAGTAAGCCTGGGAAACTTACGTCATCATTTACTGTTGCAGATAAAAGAATATCAAATTGAAAAAGAAATTAACATTTTTACTTGTCGAGAAAATTTAAAAAATGTTGATTGAGAATCAGCGTCTTGTTGTAGTCGACTGTTCGTACTTTCGTTTGCTGTATTCGTACTTTCATACATATTAAGCATAGGCTATGATCAGCTCGATCTTTTTTAAAACATTTCCTGTTAGTTGAAGAGGCTCATTTTCTTTCAAATTACATGTTTCATTACTGAGAGAAAAAATTACTCACGGTTAAGCACAACGTTTATAATAACGGGATATACGTTTATAGTAAAGATATTCGATAACTATTAATCCATACTTATTTAGTATAAAGTCAGTGTTATAATATTAATTTACCGAGAATTATAAACGGATCTACAACCAAAGCTGCGATATAAGAAATTCATAAACTAATAATTTCAAGTACAATTGCAGTAGGAAAATCAATTGTAATATTTTGGGATTAGATGTCCATTCCATTAAATACACAAATAATACAAGAAAAAGCGTTCCATCACAAGAAAAAAAAGCTATTTATCCTAGCCATTTACTACTGACCATTTTCAATATTTGAATTTCCACCGTGGAGTGCGTCCAGACAAATTCAGTCAGTAGATAAGTCCAATGTATAGTCGGACAAAGTGTGCTCTCTCCCAGTAAATAGTGAAAAGATTGATCTCACTCTGACCCTCACTACAATTCTAAGGTAAACTTATACCCAGACGACAAATATAATCAGCAAGACTCCTTTCAGAATTCGTACTTTAATTTCTTTAAGTATTCTTTCATTGTTATTGAAATATAATTGCAAAAGGAATTATTAATAAAAAATAAATATAATTGCAAAAGTAAGACACAATAAAAAAATTACTTTATTGTTCGATTATTTGTATAAAAAAAAAATAATACTTATCAGTAAATGTCAAAAAGCACGAATCAATGAATGTGGAAAATATAACAATATTTCTATTGATGAAATAGTATATTTGGTGGGCAATTGACTCTTCAACTAATTTCGATATTTAATTGGTATATTTTTACAAAATGTCGAATGAAACTTTGACAAATAATAACAAAAAAGCAATCGCATAAAAATCGCATAAAAAAATCTTTAGTTGATAAATGTATTGTGCGTACTATTTTTAGCGTTAGACTTTGATGAATATCAAAAAGGTTTTTGTATTTTCGTATGTATATTTCATTCTTTCTTCATTTATATTAAGCACTTAGCTACAGCTTACTCTACCAAGGTTATGCGCAACAATTGAATTCGGTGAAAAATGCAGGCAGAAAAAAGGATCCACGTGGACTAATGGCCATCGAACATTCCATCCAGGCAACAATTGAAAATTATCATATTCACAGAACGGGTCCATCGCTCACCCTCCAAACAGCAACATTCCTTTGTCAACGCGGCAGCCATTATCACGCTCACCTCGTAGGATTTTCCAATAAGCCATTCTGCCCCTATCCATCGTGCACTATCACAATTACATTATAAAAATCGCTGCTCTTACAGGCCTGCCTTGCCCTGCAAAGCTCCAAACACGCTAAATTATAAATCAGCGTCATTACGGATAAGCGCGGTACAGCGAAAATTTCCGCTACACGCTAACGACGAGAGAAAAAAGAAGAGAAGACAGAAGTGTGAGGAAAATTCTGCGTCACTGCGGCTTGCGTGTACATGTTGACGCACACGTGAGGCCGAGAGGCGAATCAATATGTGGGCAAATCCCGCTGTATCTCCCCAGCGATGCTCTTCCTCCGCAGGCGTTATCGCGAACGACGGTCCACGTCGACTCTTTTATAATCTGATTTTTCCTGGACTCGTTGCCTTCGCTGCTACGTTCCGTCGTCGCTGTTAGCTTCGCAAGAATTCTCGGCCACTTCGAAGGTGGATAGTCATTCCGTTTCTCCTTCTACTACTTCCTTTTTTTATCTTTCGTTTCGTTGGCTGCTTTTTTTGCTGCATCGTGCTCTTTGCTCCTCTTTCCCCCATTGCTGCTTCCTTTTGCCTTTTCCAGTTTCTGCGAGAATGGGGGCTTCGCAAACCTGACATTTTCCGAATTCGAAAATCCAGTGGATTCTCAGACATTTTCGTGGCAACTGAACGGGAATCTATATACCTATATTTCGCAATAATTTCGAGTTGTATTAAGCATGGCTGAGTAGCCGCAAATGGATCATAAAACCAACAAAGGAACTATTGCAGATTTCGTTTTCTTTTACTTCATTGTATGTTCCGTTTTCCTTCATATTTCACTTTACCAATATTCCAATTTACTTTATTTTTCATTGTTGTATTTTAAATAAATGGGCAGTTACCTATTTTATTTTAGACATATTGTCTTTTTTATTCTAGTTAAAAAGATTTATACTTACAAGGAGAGTCCACACCCTCCGGGTCACATATTTTGCTAAAACTTTACAGAAATGTTCTTCGGAAAAAAATATGAGACATGTGTTTCGGTTTTAGTGCCTATACGCTCTAGAGGCCGAGTTAAGGTCCATTTAATTAAACTGCATGAAAAATCATGGTCGCTTTTAAATCTTTATTCTATAGGCCAATATACATTGCAGAAAATGTTGGCATATGAATGTAAATATAAAACTATCTTTATTATAAACATAATGAAATATAAAAGCAAAACTATCTTTACTTTTGGGTTTTCCTATTTTTTTTTGTAAACTTAGTATGAAAATTATTTTATCTAGTATGTGCAATAAATTATTATATTAATGTTTAAAATCATCAAGTATAACTCTAAACTATGGAACTACTTATCTACTACTATAGATGCGCATCTTTACAAGACGCTACTGAAACATGTGACTGTCAACTTCAGTTACTAATAAAAAAACAACAAAAATTTAAAATTCAAGAAATTTAATGCTTAGACTAAAATAAAACTTTTATTAGCCAAAGTATCAAACTATAATTTAAGACTCTTAAGCATAGATATATGCATATATTAACAGTTATTAATTTGTAATCTACTGTTTTATCAAAAGAGTAAATAGAGAGTTACTTTTCAGTTAAAATAAAGATCATACAAAAAAGTCCTATTTTGCAAACTATAATAAACTAATTCAACTAATAATATAATAAACATTTCAGAAAACAAATCATTATTCGAAATGAAATCTTTAAAAATAAAGTATTTCTGTATTACTGGCAAGTAGACTACACTAAAATCAAAATCTAATCAAAATATCTCTAAGTCTCTCCCTTTTTTCAGACTGTGCCGCTATACGCCAGCTCACTTTTTCCATCCCTTATTCTTTTTCTGCCCCTTCTTATTTAGCTTTTCGGCTTCCATCCCCATTCTTCCATTCTTAAGCTCTCGCACGCACTCATCGGTTCGCTCGTGCACGTCAAGAACGCGGATAACACACGCGAGCCCTTCTAACAGTTTAGAGAGTCGCGAGCTTGGCGACGGTATGCAAGAAAAGGACGGCTGAGAAAGGAAGAAATTCTCGAGGGATGATCTAATCTGTCGCAGCGTCTTTTTCTCCTTCTTGCGGAAATTTTCGTGCTTGCGAGTGTGCCATAGATTTAGATTAGAGCAGGAAAAAGAGTGGGTCGACAATTTTTTGCTTCTTACCAGGGAGTCTTTGATTTTTATTTACGTTATTACTTTGATAGATGAAACTACTAGTATTGGGATGAAGGATTATTATTTTTTATGTATTATGATATATATTTTGTATTTCTTTTGACGTTGTGAATATAACAGATACTGGATAAGTAGTACTTCAGTATCTGAGTTTCCTATTTGTAGAAATGTGTTAAGTAGACATTATCTTTAATATCTGCATTGATCTAATAGTTGTGAAGTATACTTCATCTACTTTCTAGTGAGTTTACCCGAGTATTTGATGTTCTATAGGAACAGTAGTTTATCTTTCAATCGAGCTTCAACTTATGCCATATGTCCACTTTGACACGATTTGAATAAATATGAAGTACTCTAGAGTTTGTTATTTTAATATATTAATTATATATGAATAAATGAGTTTATGATCACAAAACATAGTTATAATATAATATATGCCTCGATGATCACAAAACATAATTATACAGACACTAAAAAATAATTGTACGTTGCAAAACGACCCAGAATATGTCGGACTTACAACAAATTTTTCAATTTAAAATTTTCATTATTGCAAACGTAAAATTAGATAAAACAATGCTCGACGTCTACTCGTTTTTTAACGATATTTTTTTTTAAATCGTTAAAATAACGTATGAAACATTGAAAACTCTCACTGCAACGACAAAACCGCATGTTTTTCAATTGCGAATAACATAAGAACCCTGAACCCAGCCAGCGTTTCGCGGTTTCTCCTATTCAATGTGTGAATGACCTTGACCTATTCATTTTCTCGACGCGTCGAGTGTTTGTTCACCTGTTGATAGAAATTCCAGGATGAATTCGTCAAGATTTTCTTATACTTGTTTCGTTTTCATTTTGCAATCGCACTTATCGGCATTAAAAAAGTAAAATAAATAGTATTTTAATGAATGTAATAGTTTTTTCAGCTACTATGTAACAAAAATGAGGATTAAAGTTAAAGATAGACTACATAAAAAGAAAATTATTATTAATTTATTAAAATTTTTTTTCATGCGAAAGTCCGCCATATTTAGAAATAAATTTAAAAAAAAAAGCTACCTCGACTTTTTTTAAGTATACGATTCCATAACATGTGTTGAACCATTTTTAGTATGAAAAATCCATTTTTTCTTTACAAAATCGATAGTTTAAAAAAAAATAAAAAATAGAAAAAATCGTGAATATATTTATGTTTAATTAATGTATTATTAAAAAATTATAAGAGAGATATTTATTAAAACTATTTATTCAGTAACACGCGAATTAAATACATGTATTTTGACAAAAACAAATGTAAAAGATTAATCTAATCAACAATCTCAATGATTTATTTAATAACGTAAATATGAATTTCAATAATGGTTTTATATATCTATGTACAAATTGATATACAGGAGTTTCATATCTTTAATAATGTACTTTTAAAGAATGAGAATTGTAATAATAATCCAAGCACTTACACTTATACTTTGCATTACTTAACACTTTATTACAATTTTTGTAACTGTGCTTGCTCTTTAAAACAATGTTTTTTTCCTGCAAAAGTTGTTTATCAGAAAATCTTGAGTTTGATCCTTTTCTTACTCGTAACAGTCTATAACGCTTTATGTTCCTTCCTTCCCTCCTAAAGCCCGACGCGTGAATTATGGGTAACCTTTGAGCTCTTTCGGCGTTAACATGAGAGGGTGGAAAGGCAAAGAAAGTCCTGTGTCACATTCATGAAAATATTGCCCGGAACCACAGATTTCTCTTTACTGACATTTGGTATGACTGATAAAAAAAGCCCCCCTCTCAGTAATCGTGTTGGTTTATCCCATAGGCGATTGAGTACCGCGTTATTTATGTTACCTACACAACAATAACATTTGCATGTATCTTTTCTATTTCGGGAAACTCATACGTGCATCGGAATATTTTGACAGAACGGAACTAAATGTTGATAATACGTAAACAAGCAAGCATTGGCTACATTCTTGCCTCTTCGGATCCCTGTAAGAATTTATGACTTTTTAAATTAAAGACCTTCCCTATCTTTTTCTATCATTCTCTTTCGTTTGCCTTTTTTCACACTTTATTTCTTGTTTGTTCTTACTTTTTACGGAAGGAAGCTAGGTCAGACTGTGCTCATTTTGGCGCCGACTTAGAGGTCCACTAATGGTTCCTGAAGGTGTGGACGGCGGCTAGCCATAAAAATTTCGGCTTTTAAAAAAATGTGGACTCCACAAAAAAAAGTAAAGGAGAAGGTGGGAACAGAGTCAGCTCTTGGCACTCGGGCGAGTTTGTATACTCTTTCTAGCCATAAGAAAAATAGAGAATTTCGGCAAGAAGGAAAATTTGCCGTGGCACCATCAAACCTTACCTTCTTTTCGCGTTGCTTTACCTGCCCCGAACAAGCTGTTCTCTCGTTAGACCTGAGAATATTTATATTTCTATGTTAGTTCTCTTTTTTTTCTATATTTTTCTAAGGTGTTACTTTAGTCGATTAATCTGGAGGGATTCGAGGAAAAATGTATGCTGTTAAACTGGAATTTTTGAAGCTTTCTTTGTTTAAACCGGAGCTTTTTGACAATTTTACGACTTATTCACCATGTGCTGAGATACTATTTTCCGAAAATAACTTTATTCGGTTACTATTATTTTTGTAATTTTTCAGCTTATTATATATTATACGAGTAGAACACTAAAGGTGCTTTCACAGTAACACGTTTATAAAGGATCTTTAAACTTTAATCTAAATGTATTAAGTTCCGCTAAAAATAGTAGCAATAATTATGATATATATAGTTGAGTCGTACGAGCAAGCAAATTTCGCTTAATGAGACGTGCTCG
>UELV01097807.1:0-10360 GCA_900490015.1 Megastigmus stigmatizans | reverse complement strand
TTATATGGTATATAGTAATATCTTCGTGATGCATATTAGTGATTAGTATTGGGAAAATTTAGATATAGTTCGATTTACATATATGTACATTGCTTTCTCCTATTATACTCTTAGCATTACCCAGAGACAACGGCGTGGACGTGGTAGAAATATGCCTGTCTCCATCGGGGTGCTTTATTTTCGTGAGTCCCCTTGCCTCTCACCTTTCGGGGTGCTTTATTTTCGTGAGTCCCCTAGCCTCTCATCTTTCGGGGTGCTTTATTTTCGTGAGTCCCCTTGCCTCTCACTGAGAAACAAAATTTCCTAGTGTTTTGCCTTGAAACACGCATCACAAAGTATCAAATCACATTCCTTGCAAGAAATTCTTGTTCTTATGGGACAATTTGAACACTTTTTCAATGTATTTACATGAGATTTTTCATGTGGTTTTAGTCGTCTTGACTGACCTCTTTGGATTAAATATTTAGCAATAGAAACTGTAAATTCTTTTATCCTTCTTTTTTCCTTTTTCACCCATCGCGGCATTGTATATCACGAACGAGTTCGTTATAGATGCCTGTATGAGTCTAATAAGAACGACCCAAGTCCATGTTTTCGAACGAATGCTTGGGAGTACGTTATTACAATGCCCGTCGTGAAGATCGAGGCCTCCCATAAATTTGTAATAGAGATGAAAAGCTTGTGGGAAAGGCACTTCGAGTTTAGAATGTGCCTCTGAACTATATCTTTTTGAAGGTAATAAGGGAGTTACACCTGCCGTAGTTGAAACTATTGATACTGACTTTGAATCCATTATGGTAATGTAATTGATGGCACTGTTTTTATCATACTTTACAACGTAAGTACCTTTTGGAGCTTTCTTGTCAAGTTTATTCTTTTCTTTGATACGGTTTTCTCTAACACTACCTGTACATTTCAAGTCTAGTTTCTGCAAATGTAGAACTAAATCTATATTCGTAAAATAGTTGTCAAAGTAAACGTGAAATTTAGGGATTTTTTTAAAAGAAACCGATTTGCAAAATGGTTCCAATAAATTTAATACTACGCGGGAACCCAAAGAGTATTTTCCTAATTTATCTCCAATTTTTGAATTTTTCCCACAATATAAATCTAAATTCAGTACGTAGCCGTCAGAAGTACATAAACCCCAAAATTTCAAACCAAATCGTATTGGTTTTCCTCGAATAAACTGTTTCAAAGTTGTTTTTGAGTATCTACTGAAAAAGCAGTTCTCCATAAACCATATTTCAGAATGTTACCTTGAAATAATTTTAGCAATGCGCGAACACGCCATCCTTTATCATTAGGGTCCTGATCTTTAGATCTTGAATATTTCATGTTTGACTTGATTACTTCGAACTTATCTCTAGACATTGCAGAAGACACTACTTCACACGATAAAAATGGATCTGTTGACCAATAATCTCGTTGGGACTTCCTTTTATTGAACGAACTCAGGATAATAATACCCAAAAAAGTATCCAGATCCTGCAACTTTAAATTATAATTATTTTCACGACATGCATCAATGATGTATTGTTTCATTTCGGCAGAAAAAAATGTTTCGAATAATTTTACAGGCTCGCTCTCTTGTTTGGTCTTTTTCTCAGATTTCTTCAACAAAACTTTGTCTTCAACCATATTTTCATTCACTTTTTCACCCTCATTCCAAATAAAGTTTGTCTTGATTTTCGGAGTAACTTTTTGAAGCTTTTTTATAAGACATGGTGGAAATATTCACATTTTAATCGGAATCTTCATCAGAATTTGAACCATCAGAACCAGAATCATCAGGATTTGGTATCATGAAATTTTTATCAGAATCATCTTCTGATGAATATGCTTCATGTTCTACATAAGATGAATTAGAAGATCTGGATCGTTTTCGTGACATCTCTTCGAAAAAGGATTAGATCGATTGACAAGGAACTTGCAGCGGAAACGGTTATAATAAAAGAGTAGACAACAATTCTTGTAATTCCAGTAATGATTTGGTAAGAAAAACACGTTGCAAAATATAAAGAGTGGGAACTGATCTAGAGTCCAATGAACAAGCAATGGCCATACTGTTGTCAATTACTTGAAAAAAAGATTACTGAATCGGCATACTGCTCATCATGGAAAATGTAGCAGAAAAGTTATCAAAGGTACCTTTATTAAAAATTGCATACAGATAACAATAAAAATCTATTTATTCAAAAAATAGGTTCTGCATCCATGTACATTCAAACACATGGCAAAAGGGTTAAACGGCAATCAGATTCACAATGAATTGGTGACTATTTATGGTAAAGACTGTATGAGTGTGCAGATGGTGCGAAGATGGCGCACAGATTTTCTCGAGGGACGCGCAGAAGTGCACGATGAGCAGCGTGCAGGATGTCCAAAAAGCGCCATCACCGACGATGCGATTGCAGCGGTGGGAAATTTTCGACCACACACCTTACTCTCCAGACCTCGCACCAAGTGACTATTTAATCCTTTTCCCAAAGTTAAAAGAAAGTTTGGGTGGCCAGCACTTCGCTTCAAATGATGAAATCGAAAAAGTCATTAAATCGTGGATCCAAAAACAGGGCACGCCATTTTTTAAGGAAGGTTTGTTTAAGCTTGTAAACAGATACAAAAAATGTATTGAAGTCCAAGGCGGCTACGTAGAAAATAGTTTAAGAGTAAAAGAATAAAGTCAAATTATTTTTATAGCCTTAAACTAGTGTTTTATTTTTTTCCCAACACAGGGAAACTTACTTTTTGAATACCCCTCGTATTATTGAATTTCAAGAATTTCATAAAGAGATATTAAAAGGACAAAATGGTAAAACTCAACAATTTTATGCGATTTGTATGCAGCTTATTCAATGTTATTTGCTGCTCGAAAACAGCATTCGTCAAAATGATTACGATGTACATATTTACACACTAGGGAAAATTTGCAGCATTTTTTTTACATTCAACCACTATAATTATTCACGCTGGTTTGCTTATTACATTGACAGCTTGTTACAAAGCCCAATTGATGTAACTCAACTGGGCTTAAAATTTAACATCATGTTGGGTGTAAAAAGGACTGATAAGCCATTTTCACGAATTCCTTTCGATTTAACACTTGGACAAACTATAAATGCGGATGCTGGAAGGCGATTGACAGATGTAATTTTTTTAACCAATTCTATTGAAGCTCGTCACAGGTGGAGTATAACCCACGCTCTGTGGATTGATATCTTTTGTATTGAACACATGTGGTCTGCAAAAAAAAAACAAGACATAACAAATGATCTACTTGCGAATAGAATGCACAAAAGTAAAGAACAATAATCGTTTGAATCCATTTACTTCAACAATAAGGAAAGGTGCCTTGCTGAACATTTCGACAGGTGCACTAGCACCTGATAGTGTAGCTGATTTCCTTCTAAACGTCGAAATAAATCGAGAAAAAGCTTACAAGGACTTCACAGATCACTGCTGAAAACTAAGATTGCTGGAAAAGTCAAGAAGTCAAACTGCAAAAGGACTTGTTTGAAAGAATTCTTGCAATTTCTTTGGAAGAAAAAATTGATATAAAAAAGGTAAAGTAAATCTATTATATCTTATATTAATTTATATTAACTACTATTATTAAATGTTTATAACAGCATTCTAAATTTCTGAAATTAAAGAACCCTTACATAGAAACATTAGCGTTTCGTTCCTTAATCGATTTAATTTTTTCAATTAATTTTACAGATTCTGACTTACCTCTTAACACCAGTGACATTTTCTCTTTGTCACTTGGATGGCAATGCCAATGAGACAGACAAGACAAAATTAACAAAACTTTTACAAAATGAGGTAGAACAATACGGTGAACCGGAAAACGTTGACATACAAATGATTGATGGATTTTTTTTGTACCTTATGTCAAACCTAAAACTTTCGGTCAAATTGCTTTGAAAATGTTACAAAAAATCTCACGCTGATCAAACGCAACTCAAATATTTGAGTTGTTTGATGTGTATAAAAAACCGTAAATCAAAGAAAATGAACGTTTATTGCGTGGCAATTTTTCACGTGACTTTCATATTACTGATAAGAGCGTTCTCTATTAATGTGTAAATTTTAAGCCAATTTTACCATTACGGTGGTAAATATAAGTAGTTGCTTTAAAAACAGTACAATTTTTGTTTGCGAAAATAATTATATTTATTCAGTGTATAATATATTTTCAAAATAGTTATGTTAAAACATTTTATATACATCACACATAAAAATATAAGATACATTCGATTCCATCTAGATGACAAAAAACTTAAGGAACTATAGTAAAATATGTTTAAATGATTATATACTTTAAAGAAAAAAAGAAATTAAGCTCATACAACTTTTTATACATTAAGTACCGATCATTATTCATTGGGAATATACAATGGAAATTAATATCAGCATTATATAAAACTTCTTAATTAAATGTCTAACTTTTTTCGCAGACTAACTGTAGTACCTAATATAAGAATAATATAACATTACTAGGAGATTATTTGTAGACTTATTTAAAAATAATGTGTACTATTGTAGCAAAATCAACAAGGGGAAATGTTTGTTTTTAGGTCCAGATTTAACATGTCTATTTAATTTTACTGCTGAACTAAAGAATATCAAGTTTAAGCAAGCTTTCGTTTCCTTCTTAATTGAAAACTGGAGCACAACTGAAGCCGCCGAGTATATACGCGATAAAGAAATTTATCTTTCATACGATAAATGCTATAAGTACACTATAAATAACGCAGATATACCATTAAATATAATCACTGAATATAAATGTGAACATCATAAGGAAGCAGACGCAAAGTTTGCCTTTTTCTTAAAGACATTTAATGGGCCAAAAAATGTTGTCGCTCGTTGCGCAAATACGGATATTTTAATTATTATTTTAGGAAATATGCCTTACTTTGATCAATCGCTAAAGATTTGGTTACAGTTTGGTACAGGAAACAATATAAGGTACATTAATGTCAATGCAATATATACTTTAATTGGAAGAGAGTTGTCTGCTGCATTGCCAGCCATGCATGCCTTCACAGGCTGTTATTCCAATCCCGCGTTTTACCGGCAAGGTAAAAATAAACCGTTTGATTCGATCAAGAAGAATAGCGAGTATCAAACAGCATTTGCAAATATCAATAAGCTTGATAGATACAAGTCTGCCTAAAGGACTATTGAAGAATTCACTTGCCAAATGTACGCTACAAAAAAAAACCGCTTAAATAGAATAAAGAATGTTAACGATACAAGGTTAGAATTATTTACATCAAATTATTCTAAAATTGATAATATGGAGTCTTTAAAAAAAAACGTGGTTAACTTCGATGTCTGTACGATTCCACCATGGTTTAGAGAGCTGCAGCAACAAATTTTAAGGACGAAGTTAACTGCGAATATATGGATGAACGCCCACTTGCCGCAACCATCGCTCTTCGATCCATTAGAGTGGCTGGACTTTGTCGGAATCATCGGAATACACATTCAAGTGTATTGAGGGGGAGGATGTCCCAAACGTAGTACAGGATATAATTATTAGCGATGGAGATAATTATTTATTTAATTTAGTAATATCAACAGGCATAGCTGTACTTTTATACATGCTTCTGTAAAAATTAGTTTTTAGAACCAAACTACATTCAATTATGAGACCTGAACTCCACTGGTTGAAGTATACTATTTTTTCATTAAATGACAAAGCATTAATTACTACGGCAGAGGAAATAATTGAATAAATTAAGATGGTTCAACACTCACGTGCCGTGTACTGAGAACGCTTCAAAGAGCCTCCAATGGTTTTTTGTAGTTTTTAACACATTACACTAATAAAAAAGTTTGT
This sequence comes from Megastigmus stigmatizans, assembly GCA_900490015.1. Taxonomy (NCBI): domain Eukaryota; kingdom Metazoa; phylum Arthropoda; class Insecta; order Hymenoptera; family Megastigmidae; genus Megastigmus; species Megastigmus stigmatizans. The sequence continues at coordinate 4,509 of UELV01097807.1, read as the reverse complement.
CAAAGCTTTACATTTCTCTGCTAAAATTTCAAATCGACCTTTCATACTCTATATTTCGAGTATATAACTAATTAGCTTCTTAAGACGTTCAGCAATCTAGTATTAACCTAGTTCATAATAATTTATTTATAATACATAATTTATTCAGTTTATAAATACCTGAATTATATATAAAATATATTTGAATTAGCAAAATTTCATAAGGTTCTCTAGTAAAAGAAAAGTCTACTTTGAGATTATTTTTCTCCTTTTAAGATAGACAGCCCACCCTTAAATTTCATACTTATATAAAACAATACAATTTGCAAAAATCTCAATTAGTTTTCCAGTTTTTTTATATATGACTGAACCACCTTAACATTATATAATTTGAATAGCATTGTACTTTTTAAATATTTATCATATTTAAAAATTATTAATTTGATTTAATTTAATTCAATTTGATTTAATCAATCTCTCATATAATTTACCAATTAAAATAATGAATTATTTTTCCTATTCACAGCATGCCAGAATGATGAGCAATCAAACACTGAAAATTAAGATATTGAGGACGATGAATCTGATTGCTATAGTGAAGTGGAAGTAGATGACGAAGAGCATATCGTACGTGATATAATCGCAGATGAAACCGAAAATAAAATAGATATGGAATAAGTAGCAGATTCAATTTGTCTGTTTATATTTTTAAATACCTCTTACTGTTCTTTGCTTATCAACTCATTTAATAATAAATATTTTATAAAAAAATTAGCAACAGACTTTAACTGTAATAAACGCTAATATTTTCGAAAACAAAAATTATTTTCTTCTACTTTTTATTTAATAAATAATTTTGTATCCACTAAAATCATCTGGTAATTTAAAAATCATTATTTGACAAGATACATATTACAAAAAATCAAATGGCAGAAGTTAACTAACAATCTAATATTTTCGAAAAATAAAATTATATTTTTTTTACCTTTCGTTTAATGAATAGTTTTGTATCCTCTAAAATCGTCTGCCAATTTAAAAATCACCATTCGGTAATATTTACTTTACAAAAAAATAGTGGCAGATGTTAACATGTTTTACATTTATACCCTAAAAATTTGGCACATATCTTCGCGACTGCCAGTACTTTGTAGCGAGTATAATTGTCTGCCAATAGTAATTTCAATACAGTTTTGCCGTAAGTAATACAAAAATCATTATTGCAGACATTAACTAACTGTACACAATAATGACAAATTTTCATCGTTTTTAATGATGTACCGCGGAAACTTGTATCCATGTGATTAGTCTGCCAGCTTTGTGACATCATTTTGACGAATAATATAACCATATTTTTCATTAACAGACGTTAACTAATACATTTTTTTTATCGTTTCATTGACATTTTCACATATGTGCTACTGGGTAATCTATCCACGGAAAACGTCTACCAATAAGCTTCCGCCGAATTTTTTTTACTCGAAAATTAATTAATACATATGACAGATGTCAACTAATAACTATAAGTTGCTCATTTTTTTAACAATTTGAAAAACTATTAATGGCAACAATATCCACGAGGACACTTTAGTTGGCCAGTTTTTAGGGCGTTTAAAACCATAATAATATAATAATATAATAATAATAATAATAAGTAGAAAAATTGGCATATGTTAAATCATCGCACAAAATCGGTCACTATATCTGTTTTATTTTAATTTAAAGAAAAAAATTAATAATAAAAACTCATTTTAATAAAAAAAAAAAAATTGTGCACTTTTAAGAAAGAGTTGAAAATTATAAATAATCTTTTTGCTGATAAAAAAGATTAAAATGAAAACTATATTGCACTTACAAACGAAAAATTTTTCTTAAAGACACACTAACCGGGACAGTTACTCTGATGGTATAGGTGAATTTATGGTTGCCGATATTTATGGATATACATGCATGTGTATATGCGTCTAAACGAATATGAGCTTAAGTAGCTCCCATTTTTTTAGAAATTATCTTGGTCGGTTATATTATGTATTATATTACAAGGAAAAAGGGTAAAAAGGTCGGTTAATAGCGTCAATTGACTCAATTACAATCTTAAAATATGTATCTCTATATATAAAAGGCTTTGCCCTGACTGAATGATATACTCATCAACGCCGAGCCAAAATTATTGCACTTAGACTTGAAATTTTTTTTCGAAATTCCACCGCTAAAGGGTTATTTGGGGTAACTAAGTTTTTCGTTTTTTTAGCCATAACTTTCTAACGCATTGAGATTTTGGAATAATTTCGCGTCATAATGATAAGAAAAAAATTTGCCAAAAAGTAATTTCCCGATTGACTTATAGCTAAAATGAGAAAATCCATTTTACCTTATTTAACCTGTCAGGATAAAGTTGCGTTAGTAATTTTGATTTTCCTTGTATTCCTGGTTATTTCTTAATTCTTCTTCGGTATTACTGTGATTATTAGTAATATTATTATTTCTAGGAGGAATAATAAAAAAATAATAATTGAGGTGATCACCATTCTTTGTTCTTTTTTCTAATGCAAAACACTTGTCATAAGTGTGGCCCCTTTTTGCTGCAATTGGCTTCGATGTGTTCTCGAGCGAAGAGTAGCATTTTTGCCTCGTGATTTTCTCCCTTAAGAGCCATTTCTGTCACTATTAGAGCAGTCAAAGGTTCTGCGTCGTTGTTGCGTCTCGACGTTGCGATTGTGGGAAAATACACGCTTCCCTTGTTTGACCCCTCAATTGTTGTGAAATTACACCCCGGTGAATCTACTATTCGCCCTTTTTTATGAACACGCGAGTAGCTTGTAAATTTACTTGTTACTCTGTCTTTCGAAAATGCTGAGCAGCGACTAGTGCTGCTGGGCAGGTGAAAAATTTTGTGCGGCGGATTCAATGCAACTCCCAGTGCCCAATTTCGTTAGCACCTGGGGTGGAGTGCAATTGACGCTCAACTTTCGCCCCGCTTGCTCTCTTAATTCGTACTGTATCTGCAATCTGTGGAGAAATCTAATGATATTTTCGTTTGATATTCCGCGTCGCGTTTTTTTTTTTTTTAAAGACCGCAATAAAACCGCTTGAGCAGTGACCAGTGCTGATGGGCGGACGAAATTCTTGTACGAATTTCCAGTGTCAAATTTGACGATGGTTATTTCCCTCATCATCTTCAACATCTGGTCGCTCAAGTTTACGCCCAGCTTACGCTCTTCGTCTCCGCTGTTTTATGATCAAACAAAATTACCGGTATGTTATATTTTATGTAAGAACTTTGATATGATATGCCGAGTTTTTTTTTTTTTTAAACTAAAGAATGTAATAAAACTACTCAAACAATGACTAGTGCTGATGGGCGGGCGAAATTTTTGTGCGAATTTCCAGTGTCAAATTTTCCGAAGGTTATTTTCCTCAGCATTTTCGACACTTACGTTCTTAGCCTGCGCCGTTTTATTAAAAAAAATTACTGATCTTTAATATTTTATACAAGGACCAAAAAATTTGTTTTTTATTTCAAGCTTCGAGTTGTTAAATCGTTGATTTATTTTATTTGATAATTAAATTAATAATTACGATATATTCGCAAGCAATGAAAAATGTAAATGTTAGTTTCACCGCGTTAAGATGGAGTGGAGAATAAACGAGCGGAGTTAGAAACCTAGATGATTACAAGTGCTGCGTCTGTTAATGCTTGCATTTTCTAACGTGGTCTCGGTTGCGAGGTCGTTCGGCGAAGCATGCGTCGACGAATGCAGGCGCACGATTTCTTTGGAATGCGGCGACTTCCGACGTATTTTATCGCATTTATAATTTTCTAATATGAAATAATATTTGCGCACCAGTGAATGAAAATCATAAGACAGCTAGATGTCATATGTAACAAATGTATCAGTGTGCGATTAAGTCCTATCGCACAAGTAGCCAGGAAAACTCGGCTACCTATGCATGTGTGCATATATGTATGTATCAACCACCTCAGATGATACATTACTCTCCCAATCGCGCAGTCCGTTCTCAGTCAGTTTGTGCGTAAAGGTTTGTCAAGATAATTGTGAACAACTTTGCAGTTATTTTAAAATCTTATGAAGCCTAATAAAATTTATTGAAAATGATATTAACATAAACAATTTGACAAATTGCTATAACTTACAAGGGAACATTTCCAACCCTCCGCCTCCAATTTTTCTGAAATTCAGATATGTTGTAGTTTATCGAAAAATAAGAGACACGTGTTTTTTTTATCGGCGGAAAAAGTGGTTTAGGGGTTGAAAATCACCCTCAAAAGTCACCCCTAAAAACAGTCTCACAGCAATATCTTTGGTTGTAATTAATGTTTCTGGACGAAACAAATGGGGAAAAATTTCTTATAAAAAAGTCAACAAAACCATATAGGATTCGTTCTCGGGGGTTGCAACCCCTACGTTGTATAGGGGAAAAATTATATTTTTCGAGTTTATTTTTCGTGTAAATAATTACAAAATTGTTATAAAAATATAAAAAAACGTTTTTCTAATAGATAATGATAAA
>UELV01097806.1:0-11941 GCA_900490015.1 Megastigmus stigmatizans | reverse complement strand
GACAATGCTCGGCCACATGTCGCAAAACCCGTCAAGACATACTTAGAAACCCTAAAATGGGAAGTCTTACCCCACCCGCCGTACTCTCCAGACATTGCTCCTTCCGACTACCATTTGTTCCGATCGATGGCACATGGCCTAGCTGAGCAGCATTTCCATTCTTATGAAGAAGTCAAAGAATGGATCGATTTGTGGATCGCCTCAAAAGACGCATCGTTTTTTCGAGATGGTATCCGACAATTACCCGAAAGATGGCAAAAAGTAGTGGCTAGTGACGGACAGTACTTTGAATCATAAACAGTTAATCACTTTTTCAGAATAAAGCCTCAAATTTTCGAAAAAATCGGCGGAAGCAAAGTTGTGCACCTAATAGTACTTTTTTATTTCTTAGTATTTTGGAATTATAAAAAAGAATTGTCTAAATGTTATTAAAATTCATGAGTTCAAAAGTCCCGAAAGAATTATGTTCTGGCATATTAGAACAATTTCAACAAAATAGCTGATTTTCTGCATTAAAAACATTTGAATAACGATCCAATTTCGATCTAGGAATAGTTTAACATGAAATTAATTTAAAATTCATCTCGTAGACAAGCTTCCACTCAAGTATTTATGAAAATCTCCTTCATTCCACACCCGCAGCCCATTTAGTATTTACCTTATTCATCGTCGCTCCACTTTCTCCATCTATCCGTTCCCTTATGCCGCGTTCTCTCGCTAATCTCATTCCGTTTTATTATTCGTTCGTCTGTTCGCCTCTCTCTCTCTCTCTCTCTCACACACTTTTCCTTCCTCCTTCTCGGCGCGCATCTTTACTTTGCTACTACAGAAGCGAGCGAATCCTCTCTCGACAGAAACTTGGGAGCCGCCGTTGCTGCTTCTGCTGCTTCTGCTGCTCCGACGAGGACGGAGTGCGTCATCCAAAGAAGACGTTTCTCTTCCTCCCTAAGAAATGAGGCTCGCGTGTACCTAGACACCGCAGAGCTTTCCAGCTATCCGTGTACGTATGCAGTTGCGAGTGGCTACGAGATCGCTCTGATGGAAAAGGCGACCGAGCGGATGTTTGACTCGTCGCTCTTGAGCATCGAGAAGGAGATGGATAGAGAGGGCGAGAGAGGCTAGACCGCATGGACAATGCATGGAGACGAGAAATCGACTCACTCTCTCTCTCTCTCTTCCTGCGTCTCTCGCTCCGTAGGGCGGACAAACTGCTGAGAGGCTAGTTGTATATATACATCGCGTACGTGGGAGTGTGTGCACGTCGAGCTGACGGAGCGGACTTGATAAATTTACCTTGCAGATGCGCTCGGGCTTGGATCGCGCAGTCGTTCGAAACGGTGAGAGTGAGGCCAGTGGGTGGTACTGTATTAATCCGTAGCAGTGGATGCGCAAGGGTTTCCCCGGATATGCTTACGCTAGAATCGATTTTCATTATTGAGCAGAAAGTGGGATTGGACGTTTTAAGACTGCAGGGATGGAATGGAGAAAGGGAGACTATTATCGGGGGACTTAGTTGTTTGGTTTTCTCCCGCTGCATAATGCACCGCGAACTTGCTTTTTCCTGCCGCGACGGATTATAGACTTCAAAATGATGCCGATATTTAAATATCTATGGGTGTGCAATCTTGATGGAGAAAGGGAAAAAATAAAGCTATAAGCTATAGAGCTGTACCTGTGAATTTTTAATTCGCATCGTGCATCTGCTATTTGAGATGAATCCGTTATGGTGCTTTTAAAAAGATTTAGAATAAAATTAAAAGTACAGAGTAAAAACAAAATATATGCATTATTTATTAAAGCATTACTAAACAGTGTAATATGAGCTTAAAGAGAAAATAAATTGCTTTGTATTTTGTCCTTACGATGAATTACTTGACTTCTTGACGGTATCGTAGAAAGAAAGAATATCGAAGCATTAGTGGGTGAAAAATGGAATCAGGTCTTTACATCGTATCCTTTAAGATCTAGAATTCAAAATAAAAGCAGGAGCATTCGAAATCTGCTCAAGTGAGAATAAATTTAATAAATAAAGTAAAAATGCATCCTTCGTGAGCTATAATATACGGTCTATTTAAATAAATTTTGCGTGGATAGCGAAATCGGAATCTTTTTTGATTTGCATGCACTTACATGATCAGATTCCAGTAAACTGTATTCTTCATTTAGTTTTTACTGCAATATAATTGGATAGGATCAAAAGAATAGGATTTTCTAGTAAAATTTTCGTGACTTTAGTTGCTTTTGAAGTTTAAATTCTCCTTTAATACTGCTCATTATTTCAAGAATATAGTATGGTCTGAAAGGAAATATGAAGGTTTGTGTAACAGGCTTAATTGGCGATGTTACGAAAAAATCATACAGAATAAGTAGAAGAAAATTTTGTAATTTATAATCTAATAACGAGCTATTCGATGAGAACCTTTTTATATATAATAACTTAAGATGTACGTATATTTTGATAAAAAAAATATTAGACAAACAAGTTCTGCATAAAATATGATATATCACATTTCTGCACAAACATCAATACTTCTTCGCTAATTGAAACATTTTGAATCATGTATATTTTTGAACTTACAACTCCAAAATCCATCCAGCAGTAATAATACAAGGTCTCAATAGCCACCCTACCGAATAAAAAGCTACTGATCGCACATTGATTAAAATTTATGATGCTCAAATCTCGCTCGGAGTCATAAATATTATCCGTGTTTACTGTTCGCGCCGTAGAAAACACGAGATGCCCATCGCAAAAGTTTACATGCCGCTTTTTAAACAGCACAAAGAGTTCGCTCTAAGTTCGCTCCCACAGTGGTATTAGTCGTTTTTAGTCAGCCAACCGAGTATCCGCTGATGTACAATCGTAAATCTTGTCTCGTCGTGCGCTTTCCGGCATGGGGTGAGGGGCGTTACATTTGTTATTGGCCTTCTTCACTTGGCACGCCCCGTTTTCCGTGTCATTTATCATAATAAAGGCCGTAAAAGCGTCGAGAGTATCTTCGCTTCATATCGGTGCCTCGCCGGTTTCTACACACCTGCACAAATCAGAGTGCGAACTTTCGGCAACTATCGCTGCATGTAGGAATTATGCATCGTGTCTGCAAGTTGCGTAAAAACGCGAATGCCGAAGAAATTGAGTCCAAGTAGCTAGTGTTAATTGCATCGTAATGCAGTGAAGTTGCAGTCGACAAGGAAATTATATATAATATTAAAAAAAAAACAATTAACGGATTATAGAAAGTTCTATGATTTCAGAATAAGAGCTGTCTTGTTTAATAATTGTTAATATTGCGTTAAATTATACTTTATGTAAAATTTGATACTATTGCCTCAATTTATAAAAGAATGAAAAAGAATGAATGAAGAATGAATTTGTAAAAGAATGAATTTTTTTAAGCATGAATCGAATCAATTAACTAGATAGATCTTCTGACGAGATGAGGAAAGAGGCTTCAAATATCACCGCACACCTGCTTAACCTCACTCTTGTCGTAGACCTCCGCGTGCAGTCCACAACCTACTGTTTTTATTTATATTCTCACTCCATTATTTATGTTTTTACTCTATAATCGAAACTTTTGGGGACCGCAAATAATAACGCTCTATTGACTCCTTTGAAGTCGTAGAAATATTGAAAACTGAAAGTAAGAATATCTATACAATTTGACCTAAAGATGTCGGAGTCACAGTTGTTTTACCGATATTAAGTTTTTCAAACTTCCTAATGTATTAAATCAACCGATTGACTTGAAATATTAGCAAATGATAGAATAATCATGAAGGAAGCGCTAATCACAGCCCAAAAATTTTCAAAAAATAAAGTAATATAGAAGCTAGAAAAGAAAATATCAAATATTTACGGATTTCAATTCAATACAAAAGATGGCGTGATTCTAGCCTTGAAATTATGTTTCAAGCCCTTGGCAACGCATCAAAAAATAACCCAATAAAGTCACTATTCAATTCAATGTTTCGAACGAAAAATATTACATTTACGAAATTTACCAGTAATTTCTGGGCAGAGAGCGCTTCATTTATGATCATTCTATAGTCTCCTAAGGTTTCAAGTCAGTTGGATAATTTGTTAAGGAGTTCTCCTTATACGTAGGAAATCAAGTACAAAATTCACTAGATTTGACCAGGACAGTCGGTATATACAGGTATATATTCTGCATGTATAACCTATAGACAAATGAGATTTATACATAAAATATCTACTCCCTCTTATTTCACAGCTATCCTATGGTACTTCAGATAATTGCTAAAAATTAAAAATAATTTCTCTATTACTATAAAAAAACTTGAAAAGCTGTAATCGTAAATTAATTTATAATCGGAAATAAGAGAATCTTTCTCATATGACTACGTGTTAAAAAAGTAATAACAAAAATATTTAATTCTCGGCTTTGGGGTACCCTAGCCTCGCGAAATTTTAACTGGAGCTTCTTCAATCATTTACCTTGCTACATAAAAATTTGTAAGTCATTAACATCGTCAATTCAATTGTCGAGAGAACTCCCTTAAAGAGAAAAGTTTGAAATTTTAAATTATAGACACGCCGATTTTCCCTTATTTAACGACAACTACTTTAAAATTTTGTGCTGTGTCGTGCAATGCATAAAACAATAAAATATTAAATTTTCTGATCCAATAAAAGATTTCCATTATTAAAGATAAAAAGAGTTATTGCGGCTTTCATATTGACGTCTGATTTTCTTTTCCGAGCCGTCTTGATTTCCGGGGCACGACGTCGACATCACGCGAAGTTCACGAGTGGCCCTGCTCTGACTATTATATATCGTATATATCGTACATATGAAACGTGGTACTCGGCACAGTCTGCAGTTTCAGAGGATTAACGAATTTCAGAAGGTTCTCTAGCTTTTTGTCGAAACTAGCTTCGAAACATCCGTTACTGTGTTTTGAGGCGCGTAATTCATAGCTGGTTTCAACCATCCTGCCAGCATGTTAAAGTTATAAGTTGTTTCAATTTATTTTCAATTCGGTGGTCGTCAAGTAACGTTTAGTTGGAAAACGTAGTGTAGTAAAAGTGGAACACATGGTTATGTAGAAGTTGGAGTAGACTGATGAAATTCATTGTTTCTCACTATAGAAAATATTTTACATCACTTGTTTAGATTTTATTTACTCTTCTATAAATTAAGGAAACAAGCTGGCATTGAACCTGTAAAAAAAGGATATAAAATTTGTTGTTAAAAATTTATCTTTAGTACACAATTTAAAAAGGAAATTTTTCTTACAAAAAGCTAATACTTATGCCAAAACCATAAGGTCTGCTAGGCTTAATCAGCTTATCGCAAGGTTTTAGAATTAAATCTTGATGGATATGCATATTTTTTTTTAAATTAAAGGTATATTAATTCCATATCATGAGAATAAGACAGAATTTCAAGAAGTCTTATATTTTCATTTTTATTTGATATTTTACTCAATTTTATTATTTTTTTAATACTTTTTCTGTAATATTTTCATCCAGAAATACCTTTAATTTAAAAAAAAAAGTGCATGTAAATCCATCAAGGGTTGCCTTTGAAACCTTTCCGTAAAGACCGTGAAAACTAAATTCGAAAATTTTAGAGATAAAAATATCTGCGAAATATAGATATTTTCTGAAACTTGAATCACATAATGTTTACACCATTACCGAGGTACTGACAAAATTTCTTTTCCAAAAATTAACATTGTTATATATTTTATTAAAAGCAAAATCGGATAGGTAGGAATCTTTCCGACCCTAATATTTTGCCCTTAGTAAAACCTTTTTGTGAATAGTATTATATTTAAATATAAATATTATCATCAGTTGAATTTTAATTAACATTGTTAATAACATTTAAACCATTTTTTCTGAAAACTAAATAAAGAATCTTATAAACAGCAATAGTTGAATAAAGAAGAAATTGTTATATTCATTAAACTTGAATATTCGTTGGAAAACATTTTCACTTCCAGATTTCTTCTGTTTTTGTATATTTCTTGTAATATGGATTTTGTACTTTTATATAGAATATCAAAAAAAAATCCCGAAAGCCGATTTCGAGCCACTACTGGACATTATATTTCTTTGAATTTAACTGAAAATGAAGTATGTTATAGTTTAGGATATCCCGATCAAAAATTCTCCTGGGCGCGAAGTACAAAAATGTCCAGTTTTTGAGATATACACACGGAAAAAAGACAGAGGAACTACCGCGCCAAGAGCGGTGTAGCAGAGCCACTAGCAATAATAGTGTGCAGTGGCTACTCTGTTTCTGGGGTAATGATTACCCCACTCGCGTACGGAGAGTTGAGATAATTTCTTTTCGATTAATTATCTCGAAATTTTATACTCATCGAAATCGAATAAAAAAACTTTTCCAATGTAAAATTTTACGCTCTTTCAATTGGTATAAACCATTTTGTTCTAGCCTAAACCGTTCTCGAAATATAAGCAAATAAAACTTTGAAACTCTGTTTTCGCATAGAACCCCGATTTACCTAATAACCAAAATGCAGTTGTTTCTATTTCTATTTCCATTTCATTTGTGCTTTGTATCCTGTTACTATATGTACTATATGTATCTTGTTTATTATACTATAGCATGGGCGAATGGATCTCCCAGAAAAAGTGAACTGCTCTCCTGTTTGAAGGGCAAGCAGCTCGCCGTACGCGTTGATTAACAACAACACCAGTTGGGGCAACCGCTTCTCCAGTCTTTTTTCCGTGCAATATCAAATGTTATACAGGGTGTCATAAAAAGTATCGGAACAGCAGAATAACTTGCCAGGAGTAGATTTTCCGAGAAAATGGTATACAAAAGTTTTAGGATTTTTCGCTGGCTATCTGATATTGACCTTGAATTTGACATTGATAATGACCTTCAAGGTCGTTTCATAGTCAAGTTGATTTTTTATAATGATAACCCATATTCTTTCTAGTATATTCAGATAGCTGCTGTAGAGACATTTTCAAAACACTATTTATTAGCTTATTTTTGATAAAAATTACTGAAGTTATGAGCCTTCAAAGTTGCAGACATTTACACTGAAGGTACACGAAGCTGATTTCCCTCCAAAATATAATAAATAAATAGATTTTCGAATCTATTTGTGTAAAAGCTTGCAACATTTACCAACATTATCCGAAGAAAAACAAATGTTAAAAAGGGGTATGAAATAAAATGATAAGTACAAAAGTTACAGAATTTTGCTCAGGATACGTGGGGGTGACCTTGGATTTGACCTAGAAGATCATTTCATCAAGGTCTGCAACTATGAAGACTCATAACTTCGGTAATTTTATGGTAATTTTACGGTAATTTTTATCATAAATAAACTTATAAATAGTATTTTGAAAACGTCTTTACATCAGCTATCCGAATATCCTAGAAAGAATATGGGTTATCGTTACAAAAAATCAACTTGACTTTGAAACGACCTTGAAGGTAACCTTGAATTTGACATTATGAATGTCAACTTCAAGGTCACTATCAGATGGCCAGGGAAAAATCCTAAAACATTTGTATTTACCATTTTCTCCGAAAATCTACGCATGGCAAGTTATTCTGATTTTCCTGTACTTTTTATGACACCCTGTATAAGCTTTGATATTGCGAATCTCAAAAAATAGATATTTTCGTGGTTCGCGCCCATGGGAACTTTTGATCGGGATGCTGTAAACTATAATATACTTCATTTTCAGTCAAATTCACAGAAACCCAATTTCCATAAGGTATGTCCTGAGTCCTTTACTTCTATAAAATAAAGATTGACGTTTTCTGAAAAATGTCGTTTATTGTTATTTCTAAAATCAATAACTAAATAGTATTTCAATTTTTACACCTTTTCTACACAAACCTATGAACCGAGTCTAATTAAAAAGTTTACCACGCGTCACATTTTTCTCTGATTTCAAAGCCGTAGCAAAAAGTAAAAAACTTTTTCGCACGTATATAGAAAGATTAAAAAGAGTCACGTTATGTGCCGCTACTCTACCAGGTCATGTCTCACCTTCACAAGAGAAGGACAGAGGTAGGTGGGTAAGAAAAAGAAAAAGTTGCAGTGAGTAAGTTGGAGAAACAGAAACCTCGGGAAGAAATTCTCCAATAAAAGTTACGGAAATATTATTATTAGATTTAACGGTATTACTTTGTTAGTGCGTAACTTTATTGGGTTTGAAACAAGTACCGTAGTAACGTATTTTAAAAAATATAAAATTAAATAAAATATTTGTTGTTGTACGCAGTCTTATACTGAAATATTTTAGATCATTTCTTTTTATGACTTCGGTTATACAATTTATTATAAAAGTTTAGAAACTAAATACCTTTACCAAACAAACTGTATAATTTGAATTTAAAAAATAGTAAATCCTGCAGGATATTTTGAAATAAACTTATCAGCCACTCTTTCTAGCAACATAAAGCTTATTTCACTTTTCTACATTGAAATGAACGTCTTTTAAAGAACAATTTCCCGCGTTTACTGAACAACGATCGCTTAAAAAATCGTCCCACTTAATTACTCTACCGGATACAAGCTCCAAATGAGAGCGAAAGAACGAAAGAGAGAGCGTGAAATTTTACGAGGTTCAATTTTCATTAGGACTTGATTCACGCAGGCAGAGAAGCTAAGAGCATTATCAAGCACGCATCCGAGGTAAAAGGAGAGAGCGAGAGGCAGAAGAAAAGAAACGAGGAGATAAAAGCATACAGGAGAAGAAATAGAGAGCGCACGCTGAAAGAGCAATGGATTTAGAGTCTGGAGATGTATAACGCGAGCTCGTTGCTCTGCTCTGCTCTATCTCCCTCTCTCTCTCTCTCTCTCTCTCTCTCTCTCTCCCTCTCTCTCTCTCTCTTACATACTTGGAATTGAAAAGAGCCCCGCCGTCAGGAGGGAAAAATACGTTAGCCCGAGGCTGTGGGGCAGTGACTGCCAGCTGGCGTTGTATAAGAGAGGGAGAGAACTTCCTCTGTTCGAGATCTTTCTCTGCTGCTTGGGATTCCCCGCTGTAGCCGCTCCATCGTGTACCACTGTGATCGCTTTGGCTGATCTGCGCGTGAGGAGGTTCGATTAATTTTCGCGCATAATCAGCTCGTGCTTCGCTTACAAAAAAAGAAAGACGGTTTTCTGTGCGGATTTGCGAGGAACTGTTTATTGATGGAAGAAAAAGTGGTTTTATGTGTGCCGAGTGATTGCGGGTTCTTGAATTCCTCCTGAGATTGTGAAAATTAAATGATCCGCAAAGGTTGCGGACTGTGATTTGTCGATTGGTTTGGGATTGACTTGGGATGCTTTTCATTTAGTGAGAATTCCTAAAATATTTTTAAATTGGTAACTCTACGAAAAATTGATCAGTGATTGATATTGAATTATTTATGAAGGTATAATTTATATTATTCAAACTTTTTCTAGTACCTTTAATTATATGATGATGCTGTACAATTTTTGGAACATATGAAGAGTAACAGGGAGGACAGGGATATGCCTTGTAAGAGTGTAGTTTTTTGTTTTTATACATCCAAATCTTGAATATATTAATTATTATTTATTAATTTAAATTAATAGTAATAGTTTAAAAAAAAAGAATAGCACAGACAAAATGCAGTAAATGTGTACCAGTGAATGACTAGGACTTTTATTTAGTTTTCAGGGTCATTCACTTGTCCTTTTAAACATCCTCTTATGTTGGCAAGTTTTTAATTTATTTATTAATTTTTATAGTATAATTACTTTATTAATAAGAGTCATAAATAATGAATATTTACCTGCTGCTTTAATAATTAGGTTAGTATTGTGGAAAAAACAATTTACGAAAGTGTGGAATTTTTTAAATGGTTTTCTCTGATGCTATCTAAGGTAAAAAATCCAGTGAATAGACTCGTAAGAATGCATACTAGTGGCTGGATACAGACCAGTGTATGAATTTTTTCCTAGACCGTGATTAGTCAAATGTATCCAAACACTAGAGCAAGTCAATCACTAGCACTGTTCTGACACTGATTTAGTTCTGGGTAAAAATAACACAAATTAAAATTTGTCAATAATAATATTTTAGAAATAAAAAATGATTGAATTAAATATATTTATAGAATTGTTAAACACCATCAAAAAGTAAGAGTTCTTGATTTCCATATTTTAATAAAATTTATAAATTTAATATTTTTTAAAATAATTTTTTAAATTTTATTTACGTTTTTATTATTTGTGAAACTCAAATAACTCAATGAATAAATATGTATAATAAAAGCTTCTTTCGGCTTACTTAAATCTTGGATTCTTTAGGTTGTACATACGGTTTGTAAAATTATAGCGATTAAATTATAATTTACTGTGAATGTTTTATTGACATACTTGTTGCGGGCATGTCTTTTTATAATTCACGTAATAGTCATTAGTTGCTCAACGGATTCTCCTGAATAAATAAAATCAAAGGAATTATTCATATTAAATACGAAATATTAATTGAATTTATGTATAGTTCAAAGTTTAGTTATAAATAACACACCAAGGCCAGATACATTATACAATTGAATAATAGTAAATACAAAAGCTTTTTTTCTTCGAGGATCATTTGAGTTTCACACCTCTTTAGTACATAATTACTTGTTTTGATAGGAATTATGTTCGAGTGTAAACTCATAATACACATCGCCGAGGTTGTTATTCGACCACATAATGTTCATTTATTATTTCAATTATCACCAATAAAAATTATTAAATGAATATGTATGTCTTCATTTTATTTGCCGACACGTTATGAATCCCCTTATTTTAATTCAAGTCCAATATTCAAAATTGCTCATATGTTGATATTAATAATTTTTATATCATCCATATCATATCGATCACAATTTTTAAGCGGTTAAATTAAAAATTAAACGGTGTGATATTTAAAATAATAATTACACGACTTGCAGTTAGTTCAGCATAATTTTAATGTCACTCTCACACCCATTTCGTTAAAGGTTCTCTGCATTATGTAGAAATGCGCAATATGGCTCATACCACACGTAATTCACCGAGTACATGCAGGAATGTACATTACCGAATCACGCATGCACGCACGCGGCGTTTCGACGCTCTGATTAAAAATTAACGAGAACGATCCGCGAAATTTCCCTGAGGACTCGCTCAGCTGTAGCCCAAATGAAATCCATAGTCGATATCTTTGAAATTCCGATTCTTTCCGCGCAGCCAGTCGATAATTAAAGCATCGGAACTAATTAGCGACACGCGGCTGCACAATAACCTGTAGTATAAGCCGCTTTCGCCAACCCGCGAATCAAATAATAATATAATCGCGATGATTTTAAGCAGCAACAATTTACTGCGCACAGCCCACGGTAAATCATTAAATAAATGAAAGTCCGCCGCGGCGAGTGTATATGGAGAAAAAGGAGGGTAAGAGCGGTAAGCGTATGAAGAATAATTGCGCACGAAGAAAAGCGGCGTGAGCGCGTCGAGCTGCGAAATGTGCACAGCCAGTGTGGCAAAAAAAAGGGCGAAACAAAACGTGAAGAAAAAAAAACGACGAACGCAAGCGAGCGCGCAAAAACGGCATTACAGAATTGCTGTTTCAGCGCCCGCGCGGATACGGAGAGAGAAATGAAAGTAGCGCGTGGCGGTAAATTCAAAATGCGCTCGCGTGTTGGTGGAGCTCGGAGAGAGAAAAAAGAAAACAAACAGCGAGGAGAGCGTCGAAAATTTTTTGCACCCCTGAAAGCACTTTTGGAATGCACTGCGAGCTCGCGGTTCCCGCTTTATCTATATATATATTTTTTTTCTTCCTGATGTGCGCGCCGCCTCGGAAATAGGCGCTTCTTTCTGCTGCTCGTCGCTGCAACGTACTCCGCATCTCTTCCGCGCTTACAACTGATTCAGCGTCTACTCTGCATGTGCACGTATAGCCTATATATATATATGTGTGTGTGTGTGTGTG
>UELV01097804.1:0-11998 GCA_900490015.1 Megastigmus stigmatizans | reverse complement strand
CATATATATAGATATACATGGTAATGCAAATCAAGATGGCGTCTCCCATACACGTAGGTAAGAGTAGAAAACTTTTCTTTTTTTCGTTGAATTTCGAAAAAAACGCTCTGTTACGACCTCAGAAATGATGTAAACATTATGTCATTGCAGTTTCATAAAATTCCATGCAGGATTCTCGAAGATTTTTTTCCTCGAAAATTTCGGGGAAGAAAATCTCCGGGAATCCTGCATGGAATTTTATGAAACTGCAATGACATAATGTTTACATCATTTCTGAGGTCGTAACAGACCGTTTTTTCCGAAAATTAATAGCTATATTTACATATTTTATTCAATACGAAATTACGGACACTACCGGTAAGGTAGGAATCTTTCCGAGGGTCGCACATCCCCTTAACAAGTTTATTAATGAATTGAGTAAATATTGTTCGAGTCGAGCATGCGTGCAGTGTGCAGTTGAATGTTAACGCATTGTTTAACTTGAAGCGAGTAGTTTTTCAGTCGGATAGAAAATGGATAGCATTGTATACGAGTGAAGAACGAGAATAAATACTGAGAAGAAAAAATGCAGTACTAAAAGCAATCGGAAGGCGTAAAAATCCGTATTGCTATTTTCTTATTATTTGTCATTTTTAAGTGACTTTCGTATTCTTTTTTGAAAATTTTCCAGTCTAGATTTATGCGCGTCCACGTTTAACGTTGTGAAAGATTGTATACGTCGGGAAGAACTCGAACAATATAAAGATTAATATAAAGTGAACTTAAACCTATACACATAGGTATTTGGAATTATAAATATTCGGTATCGTATTTTTTAACGGATGTTTTTGAAACTAAACTAACAACCTTTATTGTTTCGAATAAGATTTATTCCGAAACATTTTGGGGCAGACAAAAATAACATTTTCATAATTGTATAAAACGTTATAAATCATAATAATGAAATAAAATTTACAAGCATAGTATTTAATAAAAAATAATAATAATAACTTAATTCATTGTAAAGAGAAATTAGGAACTCTATCTCACAATGAGCGAAACTACACAAATCAATTACCACGCATTTAGAAGCAATTTCTTCTGTACTCTTGAATCACGTATATAAATTAGTACAAATCCATTAACTTCCATGACCTCTTCAATAAATGCTTGCATGTTGTATGTGCTACTTTTGCTTTCTTTCCATCAATATTCCTAGCAGTAAGAATAAAAACTTTTTGTTTTATTTAAGATTCTTTACATCAATCAAACCGCAGTCTTTGTTATTATCGTGAGAACCTCGGTGAGAACCAGACCGATAATTTTTAAAGGTTTAGCTTGGCGGGTCTTGCTTATAGTAAAGTACGCTATTTTCTATCTTTGCTGTGGTAATAATCACTTATAAAATTATGATTACTGAGATCGTGTATCTTGGCCAAAATATTTAATCTTTTCTAAATTTAATTATTAATTATTTAATATTTAATTCGTTTTCTAAATTTTTAAAGCCTCAAACATATGAAATTGATAAAAATACATAGTGTATCTTTTATGAGATTTGAATGCATATCATAAATTTTAAGTATAAATTTTAATCGATATCTAGAATGCTTTTTACACTAGCGTACAAACAATAATATCTATTATCAATCTTTTATAGTCGATAAGCAGTATTTGCGTTTTCCAATGAAAATCCGCGGGCGGATCGATAAAAGATTTTATACACGAAGAATCTATTTTATTTCGCGCTCATCTACGCAATGTAAGCATACAAGTACGGGCCCGAAATCGCATCGAAACGGACAGGCCCGAATTACATGCTAGTCTCCTAGTAAGTGTAAGTCAACTTTTGCTTTTCCTTTTATCCTGTACGGTCCAAAAACTCGTAATAGTACTCATAAAGTTTCAGCAAAAATGCCTTACCCATGGCACATGCTGCTCTCCTGTTACCGGTCAACGGACAGCTGAAAACGGACAAAAATTTTGGGCCCAGAGCAATGCCGCTGGTCCCAACTCGTTCTCCGAGTTCGTCGACTGTCACCCGTCCTCATATTCCGTTATTACTCTATATACTTATAAGGATATTCGGGCTACACAGTTTATCTCAAAAATGTTTTTTTTTTTCACGAAACATTAAATTACTCTATAGAGCACACTATGAATATAATTCAAATTCGTGAATTCTGCGAGGTAGAAAAATTACTAAGTACTTGAAAAGTTATAAGAACTGAAAATTGAAATTGGGTGCACCGAAGACATATTTCACAAATTTTATTTTTGCAACATGAGAGTAGCTGTTTAAATAACGGTGTTAAAAAATTAGTGAATCAGCTTGTTTTTATTGTATAATTTCCTAACTATACCGACAATTATTTTTCTATGCAAATTGTACCTATGTTTTAAAGCAGTATTCTCTATGCAAATGAACCTTATTTTGGGCAAATACAACATTCCAAAAAATCATCAAATATACTTACTTCATTAATTATTTATAACTTTCTGCTACATTAAAACTGTTACTATACCGAAAGTGCGCAACTCAGTCCATCATGAAATCTGTATATGAAAAAAGGGTATAGACATGGAAAAGCGGCAGTAAGAATAGTGTACAGTGGACATCGACGGAGAGTGAGAGAGCGAAAGCGCACCGTTGCCAGATCGTGCCCAATAAGAGCGAGACGAGGCGATGCCGTGGCGAGTGGTCCCGAAAGAGGCCTGCTAGAGCCGGCAAGGCCGCGAAAAGGAGAGAAAAAGAAAGAGAAAGAGAATCAAGAGAGCGGTTTATTTACATAAAGGGACACGGAGGAGGTTCTGGTTAAATCGAATGAACTGCAGGCTCTGTGAGAGCTGCTGCGCTACCCGGAGCTAATTGTAATACGTTAAAGGTACTGATAAACGTTTTAGCTATTATATAGGCCTTTAAGACTGTGATCATATATGGAGCGTGCTTATCATTTATAAAATCTGTGAGAGAGGGTGACAGAAATGCCTTTTTTATTGCGGACGCGAAGATGCAATTGATAAGCAGTACCCCGGAAAAATGTTTGCAGCGGAGTAAAGTAATTTTTTTTTACTATATATATATATAAATATAGGTAAATATATTTCAAAAGGACTGAGAGATGGAATGAAAAATGGAAATAGAGAGAGAATATAAAGGATACACTTATGCAAAAGACGTGGATAGAAAATTAAATAGAATAAAGAGAGTGGATGAGTGAGCAGCAGAAAAGGATAAGAATTAACGAACTAAACTGTAAAAGTGAAATGGTTCGAGTATACACTTCTTTCTTGTATTATAGTCTCAACTCCAATTTAACTTAGCAGACACACAGTTTTTCAAAAGCTCTCAAAACCAAAAAGCCTCCTACTGATAAAAGAAACGAAAGAGGAAAATGTAAAAGCGACCGTCCCAAAAGCCGCTCCGAACGTTAAAGTGCCATGCCATGGTGTAAGCAGCTCCGGAGAAGCGGCGAAAGAGAGAGCGAGAGAGAGAAAGAGAGGGAGAAAGAAACAGGAGTATATATAGGTATAGTAAAGTGAGAGAGAGCGAGAGCGAGAGAGAGCAACTCCAGATTTCTCGTCGTGTGTCGGCTTATATTGCGGCTCGAGAGAGGAGAGCCAGTCGACGAATAGACGTTGTCCCGTGTTGTACAGTGTGCAGCCGCGCGCGCGAGCGAACGCCGAAAAATTGTGCCTCACACCGTATAAGATTATACTTATTTTCTTTGCTCCTTCCTTCCTCGTTTTAATAAGCAAAAGTAGTGTAACGTTTTTCGGAGCTCGCTCTGCTTCTGCAGTTATACTCCAAGTGTCTCAAGTGTACCAGAGATACATATACATTCATATACACAGTGAGAGAGAGAGAGAGAGAGAAAAAGGATATGTGTATAGCACGATGGAGATGAAGTGGCGGAGGCGAAAAGTCGTCGTCGGCATTTCGTGCCATACGCAACTGAAGATCCTTATCTAGCGCTGGCTTTGGATTTCGGGTCTTCCGTCGAGCAGATTTTCGCGGGTGACAGTGCGCAAACGCTCACTCTCTCTCACTCTTCTATATATATATATATATACTTATCGTCGAATATATATATACAAAGGTGTGTGCAAATGCGTGTGTGAGTGCGTGCAGCAGCATTGCGAGCAAGGAGGAATCAACAAGTGTCGTCACTCTCTCTCTTCCAGTGCGACGAGGACAGATGCATACATATATAGCAACCTAACCTCAACTTTCCAGCACTTCACGGAGAGTTTGGCTTTTAATTCACTCTTCTTACTGCACTTTTTTGCCTCGTAAATGTGCGCTTGTTATTGTGTTTTAAGGATGAGACGAAAACGGTGTGGTCGATGAGACAGTCTCACGTGTGCTCCGATTTTACCTGTTTTTTTTTTTCATCACTGGTTCCGTTCTTGCAGGCGAGAGTGTACGTGAGTGTCTGGTGTGTTTATGTGCATAGGTGTGTGTCAGTGTCACTGCTGGAGGGATTCGTTGTTTCGCATTCCGTCGTTCGCCACAATATAGCGATACACGCAGCAGCGCGCCTCCAAGATGGAAGTCGTCTATATAGGTGTGTATATTAATGTTTACAACGCTTTCGTGTGCAGTTCCATCGCACCCACGCTTTTCGCGAGGAATGAGTGTGCGTGGGCATAGAATTCGTATTGGTGGGCACCGTTTCGAATGTGATGCGGTTTACTCGGGTATAAGTCGGGTCCTTTTTTCTCTCGTCGGTTTGATGAAAGATTGTGTTCGACGATGTTTATCAACTTACTCCGATCTGAAGTAGCGATTATTTTAGGATCTTAAAGCTCTAGAGAAAGATGTGTTTCACTTTTCTTGAGTTTGATTTTTGCGCTGTAACTGAAATGTATATTGACAACTTGTTATGCTAAAGGCGTGCCCCCTTTTATACGGTGATAAGATGTTTTTAATTAAGCAGTTAGGATTGCCTTGGAGCGGCTTGGAGTGTATAGTTTGCAAGAATTTTATGTAGAAGTCACATTAAAAGTTTATTTGCATTAAATATTTGGTTTCAATACTCCTTTATGTTATCATGCTTTATTCGGGTACATTGGAATTGCTAACTTGAACGTTTGTAAATAAGACTGTTTAACAATATATTTGTATTTGAAAAAGTGAGGCAATATTCTTGGAAACCGGTGAAAATATTTCAGTTTATAATCTGTTTAAACTGAGTGCAACGTGAAACATTTTCGTACATGAATTTCTATATCAAAGAGCTGCAAAAATCGTCAGTCTCATAAAAATATAAATTAATAAGAAAAATTTGTATATAAGTAGTTATAGATGAAATACATTAAGCTTTCTTTTCTATTGAAAAGCAATAAAATCAAGATTCTTGACAAAACAAATAAATTGATTACTAATTAAATAATTATGTCTACTTCCCTATTGGTATGATGAAGACATAATCTGAGCACTATTTAGTGTATGATATTTATTTCATATTTTTTAATTAAAATTTGATTGTTGACTTTAAAGTCGCGGTGAAAATAATATCCTCAATAATAATTTTTATACCTTGAAAATGCTGTCCTTATTGGTAGGAATGCATTTCTGGTTTATAGTGTGAAAGTGACAGGGATAATGCTTGATTATGTATGCAACTTTTTCAAGGATAATCGAAAAATAATATTTCTCGTAATAACGCTTATTTTCGTAAGTCTGCGTTTCTGTAGGAAGATAGTTACGCGTTTTATTATCTTAGCAGAAACATTTTCGTAAGCGAATAATTTACAGCCTGAATATTTAAAAATTGTTTATAGTTAATTATTTTAAACAAATTTCTGATCTTATTCTTTAAATTTGAAAACAAAATAAATTCTAGTTTTACGATTCAATGCTATACTTACGCACACGTTCTTTCGACGAATAGTTTTATAAAATATGTTTAATATTCCCTAGAAATTTTGACACGTATAGGTATCACATTTAGTTACAAGAATTTGAAGAGCTGAATTGCATTGTAGATGATTTAATTAAGAGTACGTAAGTTTTTCTAAATTTACTTATTGACGACATGTTTTCCGTGACGTCAAGTTTAGTGTGATAGACAACACTACGTCTTTTTAAGAAAATAATTATATATGACCTGCCAAACTGTTATATTGTTTGTATGTATGATTATGTCTGTCTGTAATATTTTGTTTATTGAAAATATTATTACACAAATATATTATATCAGATTAAATAGCAATAATAACAATAAAATAATGTATTTGATTTAGTTTCTAAAGATACCAATACGTTTCTATTCTTATCTTAGAATCTTATGTATTGATAGTATCTTACCTTAAATGATTAATACGTGCAATATTTATTTACTACCTATTCTGTCACTTGGTT
The DNA here is from genome assembly GCA_900490015.1 of Megastigmus stigmatizans. Lineage (NCBI taxonomy): Eukaryota > Metazoa > Arthropoda > Insecta > Hymenoptera > Megastigmidae > Megastigmus > Megastigmus stigmatizans. The sequence goes on along the minus strand of UELV01097804.1, from coordinate 5,652 downwards.
TCAAACTTAAACTGAAATAAATTCTTTTATCATGACTGCTATTTTTAGTCAGAGTTCTTGAAATTTTTCGGAATTTACTTATATGCCTATAAATAACTATTACACAAATATAATGGCAAGGAGATTTGGTATAATCCTGGGATATTTCGAAACCTATGCAGTTAATTTTTAAATGTTCGGCGTAGCGTTTATTTATAAAAAAGTATGTAATATATGGAAGGGACCATGAACTTAAGTGATGAATAAAGCTTCAAGTTTATTGATTACAATTAATGAAAATAAAAAGAAAAAAAAACTGGGCGAATAATTTTTGCAAAAAACAAAAGCTGACTATATTTAAATCATTAGACAACTCCTATAGTCCAAAGAAACACATCGGTAACACAAAATACCGGCATTCCTACTGTGTCTCCCAATTCGAATTCCACAATACCCGACAATTAGCTGAAGCACACAAACCTTCCGATAAAAAGTCAAAAAGCCTCTCTTTCTTCGTCTCAATTACGTTCGTCTGCCCTCGTCATTCGAATCCCAGGTAAAAAGAGAGCGAACACACACAATATACATCGAAGCGCGTGCATTATCTAACCGGTCGCTCTCTCCTATCTTATCTCTCTCTCTCTATGTGCGCCGCATGTGCTCCTTGTGTAAGTACATTTATATAAAATGTGCCGGCTGCTGAACCGACTACTTGAATATATCACGTCCATTTGTAGGTATGTCGACCCCTGTACGGAGGAATGCACGCGTAAACTCGATGCAGGCGCGTGATTCGTCGCCGCGTAATTCGAGTGCACCCGGTTATATACAAATTTATATACAAGGGACATGTAAATACAAGGAACGGAAAAAATTGTGGATGACCGTTGCTGGAGTGGAAAGATCTCACGATGAGCTTTTCCTTGCGTCCGGCTAGACAAACGATTTAGAGGGGTATTTGGTAGAAAATTTGGTTAAGGTGGAAGCGATATATCGATGGCGCCGATTCATTCTATTCGTACGGATTTAGAAACAATTTTAGTTTTGTGATTGAGTGATTTTTGAGACGTTTAGAAAGAAAAGCAGATTCACTGCCATATGTATACAGGAAAGGTGTGTGACCTAGAAAAAAGGATGAGCCTACCCATTTTCATAAGTGATTCTTGTTCCAGATTCTTTTCCACAGACATTTATGTCTATGATCTACGGTGATTTGTTGGAAACTTAGGCGTAAATACAAAGAGTTGGTGCATTTTAAACGGTGACTAGTCAGGCGCAATTACTATCAATTTGGTTCTAGATGTTCTTGTGAGCTCGCGCAAATAAAAATATTTACGGCTCCGAAATGAATATTTTGCTTTTTAGCCGCGTGAATGACCGTATTTTTATTCTGCTCTTTAAAATTATGAAGTCGTGTATAAGAATGGATTTTTATTTTAAATATCTGAATATATAGTGCACATGTATAAAGATTTAAATAAACATAGGTTTCGATTCTATAAATTTCGCAGATTTCTGGAACTTCAATTATTTATTTTATACTGAGCTCTAAATAGTTAACTTGCCAGCAGTACCCCGCTCTCCCCTACAAGCAGACGCATAAAATTTCTCCCGCGCAATTCTTTAGCACGAGAGAATAGCAAAAGAGAAGAGAAGAAGAGGAGGAAGAGATGGGAATGAAAGTTACGCTAATAAAACGATTCGCGCCAGTTATCAGCAACCATCATCGTCAACATTGGCCAGAATCGAAGTTATTTCTTTAGTATTACGTAAACTAAGCCAGCTGCGTCGTTCGCTAGTAGATACACAACTTATTCATGCAACAGCTCTTTGGAACAAAAAAAGTGCCCGCGACCCGTATTGACAATAAGCAATACAAAAGAAATGGAGAAAAAATATAAGCGGATCTCGGTCAGAGCGATTAGTGTTTCATTAATGAGCTTCCGCTGTGCCGCATGTACAAGCATATCTTCTGATAGGTGCTGCTGCTGCTGCTTTACAAAATTGTTAGCACGAGTTCGTGGGGACACAATGCTTATTCCGTATATACATTTCTGTCTGCTCTGCACTATTTTGCAACGTTTCCTGGTATAAATGGTCGTATAAATAATAATGCCGCTCTGTTAATTTGCATCAGTGATGTTTCAGCTCTGCAGAGCAAAATTATGCTCTTTTTTCACAAGTGCAGGATACTTTTTTCAATTAATGGTTTCGAAAGCTAGATATATTGTTATCTTTCAATGGTTAAATTAAATTTAACAAATTATATACTGTTGTAAAATCCGTAATGAAGATTTTATATCCATAGTGACTTAACTATATTGAATTGAAATTAAAGTGTTAAATAACTTTTCCAACCACGAATTTCGCAATTTATTGGTGAGGTATACAAATGTTCAGAATCGATGCTTATAAATTTCAATATTTAAATCGAAGAATCCAATTAAAAAAATTTAAATCCGCATTTAATGATGATGCTTCTGTTAATAATTTATGCTTTCAATCGTAAATATTAATAATTATCATCATTTCAAATCGGTTTTTAAAATGCACTTACTTTAATTTGTCAATACTATAACATTTTATTATAGAATTTTTATTTTGACAGAATATATTTTCTATGAGTTACAGTATATAAAGCTACATCAAAACTTTGTAAGGCAAAAATCTAATATTAAATTACGTAGTTAATATGTTGTAAGATGAAAGAAATGGTGCAATAAAAGGCAGCGTATGAGGCTCAGCAACTATAGCAAAAGCCGTGTATAATTAAAGAGACAGCAGTACTGCGAAGGCTTAGCAAATTGAATGGTATCACTTTAGACCGAGCTTTAGACGCTTATTCATTAAAATTTCAAGCTCAATCATAAAAGTTTAAAATACAGGCACTATTAACTTCCACGATAGTCTGACTCATAAATTATGTAAGAAACAAACTAAACGCACCGGGTGAAATCGCAGTATGTTTTTTATAGCAGAGATAAGCTGAAACAATTTCCCATTCTGGATTCCGATTTAAATCTAAAGCTATATATTCTTGTCTTCTATAAAAAAATGATTAAGGAAATTTATTAGAATTGAGCCAAGCCAATTTTTAGAACTATATTGTTATTATCTAACCTTTTTTGCAGAATTTCTCCCCTTCGTTTAACATTGTTTTATATTACAATTTGAGTTGAATGGTTTAAACGCATATGCTATTTCAGATGGAATTCTAAATGATAGTAATCCATTCAATCTGTTTTGTATTCGGATTCTCATTCTTCAAAGTTAACTATTTGCACTTATGTAGAGTAGCACAGTATAACCATTTTCATCTTAAAGAACTCAAGAAAAGTTAGCGCAAAAAGTATGGTAACTTTTCTTACTTTTTGCAGTCTGAAATAGTAGTAGCACCAAATATTGCAATACTCGCTGTAGGCATATTGTTCGTCTCAAAGCTACATGAAAATTCATGTAACACTTCATACTCAAAATGAGTGAATCAGATTGGACACTTTTTTTAAAGTTCAATTCATTTGTGGAGTAAAATATCATCAGCTGTACATAATTAATAAATCGTCTACTTATAAAGAAGCTGTCTTCTTCAATATTTGTATTGTACCGTGGCAGGGACGAGGATCTTCGCACTTATTACAGAGAATCCGCAGTCCCACGTAATCAAATATCGCGCATTCTCTCCTCTAGGCTCCACTTCTCTCTACTCGTTTTGCTACCGCACTGCGCTTTTTCTCTTAGTAGACGCACACATACTCACACACATACACACTCGTTCGCCTCTATTGTCGGGGTCCTGCTCTATACCATTCGTTTTCATTAGGATAGCTTGAGCAGCGTTTGCGACTATATTGCAACGAAAAAAAAAGCTGCACTGCACACACACACGACACGACGAACAAAACGCAGCGCGCGATAGATATCCGACACACGACAAGCGAAGAGGCCAACGACATTGCGCGAGATCGAGAGCTGCTGCTGCTGTATGCTGTACGTGTATATGGTATATGTGACCAGCAGCCGCGCGGCGTCAATTGTTGTGCGAGAGTGAATATGTCAGGGCGAGAGCGCGATGGATGATGTGTGTGGAATTGACGCGTCCTCGCGCTGCTTGTGTCTATATGTGTGAGCCAATGATTATTTGGTTTTATGCCTATTGAATTGGTGTGTGCGAATGTGCGCGCGCGCGCGTGTGTGTGTGTGTGTGTGTGTGTGTGTGTGTGTGTGCGTGTGAGTGTGTAAAGAGTATTGCTCTCTTTCGATACGTATCGGTGGCGATTTCGTTCTTTGAAATCGTCCGCGCATTGTTACTTTTATAGGCTGATGGTGGCTAATGTCTCGCTGCTCTTTGGGTCAATTCGTTGCTCTCATAAAGAGGCTCGAGTATTTGCATTTGTGTGCGCGATTCGTCATTTTATTTATATGGATCGTTGCCTCGTAAATGTGGGTCGAGAGATCGTTTAATGTCTGAAAAGGATTTTACACCGAGAGGATGGTTGAGTTTTTGATGGGATGCGCAGGATTTTCTATGCGGCGAAAGCTGTTATTTGGGTCGTTGAATTAAATAAAATTAATTTTAAAATCGATTTATTCTTTATTTGATCGTTATTTTAAAGGTCGTATATTCATACACAATATAATATAATATAATTATAAAAATAGTTAAATCAATCTGCATTTCGTGATTCTAGTTCCGCTATAATTAAAGAAGACGAAGGAATTTATAACTAATTTTCGATATACAAATTAGAAGAAACTTACCAAACAATAAATCAAATTAAACGACAGTTGAAAATGCTGTAACTTTTCTCGGTAATGTTAAGTACTTAATTTTTAATAATCGGTTAAAATATAATATATTTACTGATTAACATATTTCAAAGTAAACATAAAATTAAAGTTCATTCGGAGCAACGTTTTTCTATATATAATAAGAAATACAAAATATGAAATATACGTTATGCATAATATGCGGTAATATAATATAAATATTATTATAATCTCAAAAAGTCACGGTAAAATTATTGCATGATCTGTAAAATAAATAATTAACTAGCTGTTTCATTGCATAAAATAATTATTTTATATTAATTATGATAGAAAATCTTAACTAATCTTAATCATAACTAATCTTTCATAATTTGCATAAGTGTTAGGTAATTCTTAATAAATGCAGATTTTTTTGGTCAATTAATATTTTTCTACAAACGTATGCAACTTTTCTTAAACGGCAGCTTATTTCAGAAGGATGTGCAATAATAAAATAGATATATCGACAATCAAGTCTTTGTCCAAAATAAAATTCGCGTTTACCAAAACCCCAGACAATCTATCGATCGATCCTCGCATGCAAAAGAAAAACATTTAATCGCATTCCTGGAGCGCGCTCGCCCGGTTTTATAGACTCCGAAGCGTCCCATTACATCTTCTCACTCTCTCGCGTCCCCTTTATAAGCAAGGCGTCGCCTCGACGACGTCTGTTTACGTTTCCCCTTCCCCATCAACAGCTTCCTTTGACTCTTGCGCGCATACACCCTTTCTCTCGTTTTTTGGGAATTGAACTTGCAACAGTTATTTTCGTGTCCTTTCAAGAGAGAACCCCCTGGAACTTAATAGCTTTCGGAATGAGCCTGCGTGCGTGCAGCGATATCGAGAGAGAGAGAGAGAGAGAGAGAG
>UELV01097800.1:2525-21494 GCA_900490015.1 Megastigmus stigmatizans | reverse complement strand
CTTACCGGTAGTGTTCGTAATTTCGTATTGAACAAAATATATAAAGATAGCTATTAATTTTCGGAAAAAACGCTCTGTTACGACCTCAGAAATGATGTAAGCATTATGTCATTGCAGTTTCATAAAATTCCATGCAGGATTCTCGGAGATTTTTTTCCTCGAAAATTTCGATGTATATATTTTGTTCAATACGAAATTACGGACACTACCGGTAAGGTAGGAATCTTTCCGAGGGTCGCACATCCCCTTAACTTCGGAACATTTCTACTACTAGGTACACCTTGGCACAGAATACATTTTCACCGGCAAGCCATTATACTTTTAAGAACGTCGAATAAAGCTTCGTTCGACGTAATTTGAACCTATATTGGACGTCGGACAAATGTGGTACTATATCTTGTAATTTGATTGTATAGGTGTGAATTTTAGACGGCGTGAAGTAAATTGGTAACGACATTGGCTGGTTATTTACCACAAAAATGGAAACATAGATTTCTGTAGATGATAGCTTTTTGTGGCAGCATATCATTTTACGCTTGAATTCATAGATGACGTAAGAGATTAGTTTAAACTGGATAAATAACGCAAGAGATAAGCCGAATAATATCGGGTAATGTAATTGTAGATAGCAGTTGAAATGATTTAGTTAAGTGTTTAGACAAGTGGATTGAATTATAGGGGTATCCCCGGAATTCGGGGATTCCTTCGTTAATTTCAATGCCAATAAGTCACGAATAGAGTAGAACGGGGTAGTGGTGGTCATTGGGTAATTATGGTCACCATTATTTTAAGAAATATAAACACTGCCACGTCTTGATTTTGACACTAAATCAAAGTCAATTTAATTCCCAATCATTTCTATATTCGAGTAATATTTAAAGTTTATTTAATAACTTTTTATTTATAAAAAACGTTTTTGCATGATTTTCATGTAAGAAATGCCATCTCATAAATAAGCTTTATACATAATTTGATAGTATTCAATAAATTTGGCTTTGATTTTGTAATAATTTAGAAGATTCAACAAGTGAAATTGACCCAAAAAATTATTCATAATTTTGTTATATTGTCCGCAGATCTAAATTTAACGAGGCTCATCCATTTGGGGTAATGGTAGTCGCAATGTTTTTCTTATGGAACAGGGCTTGTTAAAGAGGTTAGGACGCGCGACTCGGCGGGCTTCCCGTTAGAGCATCTTGCAAACGCATTTAAAGTTTAACAAAGGCATTAATTCAAAGGTTACAGTATAAAATCAAACGTAATGACATTAAGTAGTGTATTTATCCTGATATAACGTAGCAACATAAGTTAGTTTTCATACAAGAAGCAAATTTATGCAGTGACTACAATTACCCCATGCCCTGGCCATCATTACCCCACAAACTTTTGCTTTCGTAGCAGCTGGCAATTTTTTTTATTTAAGCTCAGAACTAAATTATTTTCAAAGTTAGTCAATGTTACATAATGGATAGTTAAAGAACATGCTTCAAATTAACAGTACACACTTAAACTTTAGATTAAGATACATACAAATATATTTTGGAATAAAAATATGAGTCTTAAAGCTGAAGTGATCACCATTGCTCCGTTCCCCCGTAAACTATTCTGTATAAAAGCTTAGAAGTTTTCCGGTTAGTGTATATTTTACGTCAATTTGCACACTTTAAAAATTAATTTATCAATTCAAATTAATATTATGCACATCTTATTTAATATATATTTAATAAAACTTTTCATTTTTTATAGTTTGAGTGCAATGCAGTATAAAAATTCGTATATACAAAAAGAATTTCCCATAAAACATCTATTGTTGAATTGTTATGAGATTTTTTTAAGTGTGTAGGAATCGTAATGATTTATAAGACAAAGTATTTTTAAAATTAAGTAATAGATTTTATTAAAATATATTATAATATAACGAGTATCTTAACATTTGCACGAAAAAATCGTGTCATCAGTGAAACACAGTAATTATTCATCCCAATGTCCATTTCTTCTTGATGTGACGTTTATATGAAACCGTCTGGGCAAACGCATCGCCCGCCCAAGCATCTGCATCTACCGCAATCTGCGTTGCTCTTGCATCTGGCTTCTGTAAATGAACAAAATCAATTATTATTTTCACATGCCCCTTGTGTAGTCTATCGGTTACTAACAATTTTGTTTAACGTTTTCTGGAATCACTTATATGAGTGTGTGTACAATTAATAAATCTTGACTATCGTCTGTGATAGACAAATGAAACTATAACGGGGACTAGTTTTTCAGAAAGTTTTGTTAATTTTTAGAATCGTCTGCATATTACAAACTATCATTATACCATGATGTAAACTATTCTTCTATAGATCCTCAAGTAAGTTTTGTAATATAAATAAGTATAAATAATAAGTTTAAAATAGTTTTACTTTTAACAATTGACTTACCAACGACAGAGTTTCCTGCCAAGCAGATAATCAGCACGACCAAGAGTAAAAGGTAAGTCAAAGTTTGGCTCATGTTGAAGCTGGTATATGTATTTATTAGATTCACGAGGTAGAGAGATTCTTTCGATCTTTCAAGTCTGACTGAACGATTTTCGAATGCTGTTTTTATATATATCTTTTGGAGCACCTTGAGTACAAGGAAATAATACTGGAAAAATAAAAAGAATCCAGGTGAGTGGGGGATACGTTGCTCGCTGTTCGTCGTATTTTCTAGAACAGATTAGATATACACAATTAAATTACAATTGGAACCCGCATATAAATATTTGAAGTACCGCAATAATAAGCGCGTTGAGTGATTGATAAGAAAAGGGGATGACCCGCTGAAGCTTCGGTTGATGCTAAGAAAGTGCATTTTTACTTCTTAAATGATTTCCAATCTATACGCGAGCGATATAGAAAAAAACACTATCGAAATAACTTAACTAATCGTTAGGTGCTTGACTCATACGTTTTATTTGGAAATCCGTAATTATATACTTTAATTGCTAAATGTAATGAAAATCAGGTTTATTATTCAGAACAATGATAGCGGGGCAAAATTTTAAATTTAGAAGAAAAAAAAAATTACTGCTTTGTAACCATATACTTATGACATATACTTAAGACAAAAACATAATTTACAATTTCTATCTGTTAAAAAGAAATAATAATTAATTTACGGCATTACAGGTATACAAAATATATAATATATCATCGATTTTAAATTACATATTTCCCGTTTATTCTGGTCAAATAAAAGTAGTATCGCGACTCGTATATAGATGTTTTCGCAATCCTCAGTTCAATTTTTATTTCAATCGTATATCATCGTATATTGCAAAATAAACAATAAATCGAGTTCAGCGTGTTATAAAAAATTTTAACTTTGAGCAATCAAACTTAGCATCATTCCAATGATATATGAAGTTTTTCATTTATTGGCACATATTTTGAAATGAATGAATAGCTATAACTATTATTTAATATGAAAAAAAAAAGAGTTCTTTGTAATCTTTGCTATTATAATTAAAGTACATATTAAAATTCTTTTAAGCTTAAAAAGACAATATTCAAAAAACTTATTAAAAAGCATTCAAAAAAGTCCAATATTCCATATAGTAAGATATTAATGCAATTTAATAAATCAATTATATTACGCTTATCATATTCATGTAATATAATTTAATGTAATTTCAGGTTAGTCGATCGATTAGTAAAATCCTATTTAGATGTTTCCATCAGTACGTATATGCAAGAGGCCTCCTAAACACATGCATTTACCACAATCGCGGTTGCTGCGTTGCATTAGATTTCTGTAGATGACAAATTCAAATATTTTGTCATTGTGAAACGTTTCGCCTTTGAAATTTGTTGTTTTTTATATAAGACACAGCTATACGTGATCATTTTATTGCAGCTCGACAAAAACCATTAAGTACGACAAAAAGTAAGTTAATGATTTTGGTACAGTTTAAGTTAATTGTATTCTTACTCTTGGTATCAATAACAATATATTATTCAGTATTTATGGAAATGTTGGCGTTATAATAGCTCTAAAGTTATGAATATTAATTTGATTTCATTGCTGATCAGAAAAATAAGAATTATTTTATTAAATAAATAAATAATAATGTATGGATTAACAAAATTATCTACAATTAGTGAAAACGTTACATAACGTATTGATTACGTCTTAATAAACGAGAATGTTAAAGAATAACCGCTTATTACGTATTCATAATAGCATTGTGTTTAGTGACATTTTAACGTTTCTGCCGTAAAAGGCATGGAAACGAATGTGTAAATCCCCGATCGATAAGATTAAAAGTTAAAAAAGTTCCCCCTTTTCCTTATTTAGCTCATATGTATTGGATATTTAAACGTTATCTATAAGATTTGTAAACTATTTTTATACATTAAATGCATAATATACGCTTTTCATTATATCTGCTCATTTCATGAAAAATATACTTTTGATTAAATTGTTTCCTTAATATTATATACTATGCTCCGACGTATAAAAGCGTCGCGTTCGATGTAATGTTCCATAGTCGATAGACACGTCTCAGCTGTTCAAGTCGTCAGTTCAAGTGAACATAAATCGTCAAAATGAGCCAGACTCTTACTTACCTTTTGCTCTTGGTCATCTTGATCATTGGTATGGCTGGACCTGCAATTGTTGGTGAGTAACATTATTTAATTATAAATTTCATTGATATAAGTCAATCAACTAAATGATTTAACTCTGATAAGTTTATGCTTAAAAACTCTACTTTCAATGCAAAAATGTATTTTTCCTTTTCAATCTTAATACAATAAGGGATATAAATTAAGTATAATTATGAGCAAAACTAAATGCTAATGCGACATTTCTGCTTGCCATTTGCAGAGGCTAGATGCAGCTCCAACTCCGATTGCGGTAAATGCACATGTATGGCCGGTAGCTGCGTCTGTCCTGATGGAATAATTTAAATACAATCTCATCACAGCCGAACTGTTAATCTGAAAGTTACTCTGGATTTAGTGAAAATGTTAATTTAAATTACTGTCAGGCTTCAAATAAAGGTTTTGCTCAATAACTGCTAACGTATTGTCTCGTTTATTTATCCTAATTTTGATATGTGAATTATAGGTGCCATATTTTTAGTTCTTTATTCAAAGAATTAATTTATATCGAATAGCTAGAACTGCATATTTACTTTTTATACCAATAAAATTCTTATTCTTTTAATGTTTACGTTATAGAATAATATTTTCTTCTGAAATGTTCTAAAAGGAATCGATCACTTAAAAATATTTCCGTATTACTGCATTTAAGTACTTATGAGTTACAATATTTATATTAACTTAAAATACATTATTAGTTTGCTTTAATGAACAAAATAACAGTTAATGGAGAACGGATTGATAACGAATTACATCCTAAATATATAACTAAATCCAATATAAAAATAATAATTGGGGATTTTTTAAACTTAGAGATTATTTTATTTCACAGTTACCTTTTCTATATTTATGATAATATTATGATCGTATTGTGAACTTAGGTGAATTGATTGCATACTTTAAATTAGCTCTGATATTTCAAATGTTATAAACAGTAACTCCGCGTAACAAGAATCGATGATTTTATGATTATGATCTGTCGCTTTTTCCTGCTGAGCCGTTACAACACCTTCACAATGACTACGAACATATGCGATGCGAAAAGCTAACACGATTACAAATTTTTAATAAATATATTCCTTCAAGGAAAAGATAATAAGAATTTATTGCTCGACTAAATTTTTTAAATGATATATTTAATCGATTGATCGCCACGAACCTTAGATAAGTTCTAACGCAGGGACGCGAAAAATGCCGAAGTAAGCAGAATACAGCGATTAAAGCCGAGTGAGCGTGAGCCAGACGATCATCAGTGGCTATAGAAAAAAAGTATCCTGTAGACGAGGATGCAAAGCGGCGCGAGGGACGAGCGAAAGGGTTGGGCCGTCGGAAATTTGGATTCCTGCCCTTTTCCGCTCCGATTCTTCCGAGCGATAGCGCTTGTGATTCTGGCCGACGTCCATATATGTTCTTTCCATCCGCTCCGCCTCTAAATTTCCACACCTGCCTGCGCGTGACCGACTGTTTCGACTATAACGCCCTCGAATCTTTCTTTATAACTGTGTTATTTTCATCGGAGATGCAGAGACTCTTTACTTTTCGGGATAATCAACTTTGCATTCTTATATAATACATTTTATTGATTGATTCAGATTGGGGCTACGGAAAAATTACGTTATGCTCGACTAGTAAATATAGTCTTGAATAAAGATATATGTGAACGGTACAATTGCTCTGCTACTGTATATTGCAATGCACAGTTTAAAAATAATTGGCTTCCCTTTGTACAATGTTATATTATTTAAAAGTTTGAATCATTTTAAATATTAAATGTAATGATGCAAGGAACAGATAGGGAGATAAAACGAAAAATGATTTCGAGCTCACCATAAAAAAGGTATTTTATGGCGGCATAAAGATTGCATAGATTCGTTTAACTGTCAGTTAATAATGATTAAATAAAAACTACTGCTACTCGGCTATTAACCCTTTAAGCTATTGATGGAAGCACTTGGGAAATTCGTATTGATGGGTCATTGAGTTTGATCGCAGGTACGAGCGATGATTGTCTTGAGCGAAAAATTGCTTTTAAATAACTGTTACATTCTGGATTCAATTGAGTAAAAATTAATTTTAGAATTATATTGCACAGGTTTACGAAATTATTTATTCGATTTTCATTAAATATATCCGTTATACGAATGAAAATAAAATGAAACAACCAATTCGTAAACATATATAATATAAAGAAAATTGAATTTAACGTTGATCTAAAATTACAAGGACAATATAATTATCGTCTGTCCCGGCATTGCAATGCGAATTCTATCACATGATGGCTAGATTTTGCAATCCTGAAATAAAAGGACACTACATAAAGGTATACCTATCGCAATTGCACTGCAGCTTATAAATATATAAAAGCCCACGGATATAAACATGCTATAGGCGTTTGTCTCTCGCGCGGCAATAAATTATTTTCATAGCAATACGCCAACGCACAGTAATGAAGCTCGTAAATCGCGCGGGGGTAACTTTATTTATCGGTGCGCGTCAGGAGAAAATTAAAAACTCACCATATATAACGCGCATCAATTATCGCGAGAAGCTAGATTTATCTCTCCGGCCGCGCCAATGAGTTTAAAACCAATCTCGCTCAGCGAGAGAATATCGCGACGAAAGTCGAATACTCCGCGCAAGGACTTCATTTGCGTACATCAAAGGTCACTCGGGGGAGGCTAAAGCTACAACAGCTGCGGATCGTCCTTTTGGACATCGCATTAGTTCGGGCGCACTTCACGACCGCGAACAACAACAAAAAAGCAGAAGTTAATCATTCGCTGTTAACCCATATTTTTCCAATATAGCCTCGCGAGCTGCAGCGGCAATAATAGCAAAGACGGCTTGGGGGTGCGCGGCGTTCGCGTTTTTTAAGTGCCGCTTTTATCGTCTTCTAAGGAAATTGAAATCAAGAGCTGAACTACTGCGCCGCCTTTGACCGTAAATCGTTTGACGGGTTATTACCAGGTCGCGCGCGGAAAAAGCGTCCAATATCGGTGATTAATAAAACACAGGTGAAAATTCATTGTTTTTTTTCCCCCCTCTTTTTTACCCTGCCGCCATGCAACTTCTCGTTGCGCGAGGTTATTACAAGTCGTCTCCTTTTTCGAATTCTGAATTAACTATTGGTGCTGGATATCTAAATTTATAATGGATCTGGTGGTTGCGTGATTTGTCACTTATGGCTCATTTTGGAACATAGCTCCTTGAGAGTGAATTAATGTATCGGGATTATAATATTTTACTTATGTATCAGATTTGGAGTGCTTGCACGAAAAGGAATATGATCATCTATTTTATATCCATCAATTCGATATCATTTCATTATAGTTTTATTTTTTAATAATAGAATCAGGTATAGCTACCGCGAACGCAACGATAACATTGGAAAATCAAACGGAAAAATTGGCAAAACAGTATGATATTCAATAAACGAGATATTTATCATCTCGTGGAAGAACGCGGGGAATCCTAGCAATCATTATCGGTCTTTTATCACTGATTCATTCACACTTTTCCTTGTGTACCGACTAAAACGCCTTGAATCATAGCTGTTTTTCGGTGATTTTTTGAAATACTTCGATGAATATGTAAAGCGAGGGCAGCAACGTTCGGAGCATCAAACTCATAACGAACTTCAGGCCTAGAAATCTAACCTGTAAGCCTAATATGTAAAAAAAAAAACTTCAAGATGATCCAAATTCTTGCGTACCTCTTGCTCTTTATAGCATTAACGGTTTGCTTAGCTGGAATTGCCGATGTTGGTAAGTACAATTACATAGAAAATTTGAATTCGCTTGTCATGATAAAAGTTTGTCATCTGAATTTTTAATTCTTGTAAACAATTGTTAATTTATTTCGCAAATTTAAAAAATAGTATTTAATAAGTATCGAGTTCAAAGTTGTAAAGATAAATTATTTATATATGTATAGTAATTATTAGCAATAGTTAATATTAGGAAAACTCGATCCAGTGTAATTCTGATACTTAAATAACCTTTCACTTCTTTTTTTTTGTTTATAGATGCTCTATGTAGCAGCAACCGAGATGGCAGCAGATGCCAGCGTTTGGGAGGTCGATGTACCTTCGCCGATAAATACATTTAAATTACATTTCAAACGACAGCGGCTAAATTATTGGTTTTGTCTAAAAAAAAATAGTATGCCATTTTTAAAAAACTAACATGTTGATCGAATAAATTATAAGGCTTGTATTGAAATCTGTGTAACAGCTTACTTTTTAAAAGAACCACCCTTCATAGTATTAATTAAGTTTATAAAAATACTCCGCTGTCCACACACTTATTTCTTTTTAATATTCACGTATAAAATACGTGTGCTTCTGGTTTTATTTTCAAATATTTTTATTATTCAACCGAATGTTGGAATCGAATGATGCACGTAAAAAAGACATATTCTATTGTAAAATTTACATCCTTTTTTAGTGCATCCGCGACACATTTATTTTATACGAAAAAAAAATCATAAATTTTCAATTAGAATTGTTTATTTGCATGTTAATTATTTCAAAAAACGTTGAAAAAAGAAAAACAGTTGCTAGTACATTTTTATTTTACTTTTGCAATAAAGTAAATTGGGACAATGGCGTTTATCTTTAAATTTATCTTGTCCTGGAAAAATTACAGAGCTGATAGAATTCATTCTCGACTTCAAATCAATTTTTCTTCAAAATTTGATTAACATATTTCTTCGCAATCAATTAAATCAACTACAATTTTAATTGATAAGAAAATTAATAATTTAATTGAATTGCAAGGACAACTTTAAAATAAGATTTTTTATATTATTGTTTCATATGTATATCGAACAAGTATTCGTCCAAAATTTCGTATAACAACCTTAATCTTTAGCTAATTATTGTCTTATTATGTTTTCAATAGAATTCGCACTGATCTTTACATTGTCTTCGGCAAACTCTAAAGCTACTTTATTACAACAACTCAAACAGAAACAATGACACGATTGTTCGTATACTAGAGATGAAAACCACCCACTATACAAATAAGAACTTTCCTCTATACACCATTAAAAGTTTTTCTCGACATTACCACTCGATATTATAGCCGCGGAGTAACGTTAGAATAAAACACTTCTCTTCACAATTATACGCTATACTCAAGTATTCTCGCCTCGGCACTTTTTGCAACCATATAGTATAGCGCAACAATTATTTAAACTCCTGTACATCCGTTACAACAACAGTAGCAGCTACGGCGACGAGCATAGATTCTTCTCTTCTCTTTTTTTCCCCAGATTTTCACAATATATCTAAAGCGAGAGAGCCGCGGATGAGCCGGTTTCCACAGACATTTTTCTTTGATTTTCGCAAGCCCACACAGCAGCACATCTCTCTCTCTCTCTCTCTCTCTCTCTCTCGCTCGCTTCCTCGCGGCTATATGCCATTATTCGCTTCCTTCGTCCCGACGCGCACCTGCACATCTTGTCCTTCTTGTACATATACACACACACAGAGCCACATACAAATGCGTGTATAGCGAGAGAATTGCATGCGCCACGGAAGAGACGTCGTTGCGGCTGCTTCGTGCGCACCGGTAATATACCGAGCGCGCGAATTCATTCTTCTCTTCCCCTTTTTCTCTCTCTGCCTCTCATTCTCTCTCTCTCTCTCTCTTTCTGCCCCCCACACGGGCTAAATAAATTTTACACTCGTTCTTGTGTACGTATACATATATACACTCTTTCTGCGCAAGGTTCTTAATGGCGATGTTGCTCATCCTGAGCTTTATTATAGGTAATAAATAACGCGGGTTGAGAGAGAGAGGGATCGAGAGAAACGCGTCTGGAACTTTAAACGGTCGCGGCGGTGCAAGAAAAATAGTGGACTTGATGCTCTCTCTCTCTCTCTCTCTCTCGATGTATGTATGTATGTATGTATGTGTGTGTGTGTGTGGGTAGGACGAAAGTAAAAAGTGGGTCGTTATGTAGCGGGTTGGTTTAGGTGAAGGAGTCCGTTGCGGAGGAGTGTGTCTGTGGGTGCGTGTGTGTGGTGGGACACCGGCCGATTAAGGCGAGCTGAAGTGCGCGCGGCTACACGAGGCTTTACGAGGAAAGGACTTTCTTCCGTTCGCTGCTTTCGTTACATTTCATTATTTTAGTTCTACTCTTGCTCATTCCTTTTTTTAGTCACCGTCGATTATTGTGCAGGTTCATTAGTATAGCACTGTGTTATAAAAAAATGAAAGCTTAACGAAATACCTGGTGCCGATACCGACATTTATTCCATTCGTTTAAATTTTTTAAGTAAAAGTAAACTTCTTGAGACGTAGATTCCTTGAAATTTTTCTATAATTCATATACTGTTTTTCTCAGCGATGATCTCTTATTTTGCAAAAACAATGAACTTTTTGATAAATTATTTTGTATGCCACAGTTTTGTTGATTTGTTCTTATCTTCTGTTGTTCGGTATAATTATATATGTATCTAAAAATAATTTCTAAGATAGCACAAGGAAATTTCTTGGCCTGATAAACACTTAATAATATCGCTATATATAACATTTTAATAGATAGATCCAATATGTATTGTTTGGTATTAGAATTGATCTTAAAAAATACTTAAAAGAAGCATTTTATGATAAATTTACAATCGATTAGACTGAAATATTAAATTGCAGAAAATTACAAGATTTTACGACGGCTTATCAGTAGATATTGTAAAACACAATATATCAATGTAGGAAAATATTATATCATATAATATCAGTATCTATATTCCACGTAATAATCGCTGTATCTATATCGTGCAATAAATATGCATATGTATATTTATATTTACATATACCTGTGGTATAATAAAAAATGTCGACTCTTCTTTGTGCTGCAGCTGTAAGCTCACTTTTACTTGTAAGTAATGAACGAAAGTAAAATCATCATATTCAGAAAAAGAACCTCGTGATAATTTACTAAATACAGCTATTTGTAAAGATAAATCTTTCAATTTATATTTATTTTAGTAAAATATTCAAAAAATGTATAATCATCTTTAAACTGACATGGAAATATTATATTAAATATATTAGATATAAGTAGAGCAAAATATTTCGGTCGATCAACTGAATTTTAATAGAAACCATTATATTGTACTCACCTCATTTACACTACTAAACCAATTCCTGATCGTAATAGATCATAAAATTACATGATAACAAAAATTCTTCAACCGTATCATACGAGCCATAATTGAATGGCTGCACTATTACATTCGGAATGGCACAGTCGTAAATCATTCCATAGATCGCAATCTTAAAATTATCAATGGTACCGTCTTGATAATTCCAGTAGCTGCAAAATCAAGCAGCTCTGAGATATCTTGGATGTTTTTACGAATTCCATAGAGAAGCGCTATTAATCGTCATAACTCGAGAATTTAGGCCGTTCTGCTATATACTCGGCGTGAGACGAAATAAGGAGATGCATCGAATGCAATATTCGTGTTTATTAACTATAAAACATCTGTCGCGGTCTGAACTGCAAAGACGAATTTATGACTTCTCTGCCTGAAGCGAGTGAGAAAAAGAGATTTCGGTTAAAGATTTTCACTTTAAAACAACGATGATAAAGAAATTCGATGCAAGATACAAAATGCAATGACTGAATTTCAATGAATGGCCATAATAAACAGCATGCGTTTTGAATATCAGACAGAGAGAAAGTATTTTTCTTCGATACACAAGTTTCAAATATATTATAATGATGGTTTTTTTTTTACAGTAATCAAACGAATTTCGATTGCCACCTTTATTTTCCGCACGACCGAGCTATAAAATGATTTTGGGCCGCCGACTTTTTGCCGACGAAATACTCCCGAATCTAATATAAATCTACGGCAATTTGGGAACTCAGCTTGACGAGTATTCCCGCGAAATGCCCCACGTATTTATATGTATATTTATGGGAGGCGCGGCTCAAAGCAGTCTGTAATTCTATGTTATTTCGGTGTGTACATTTATTTTCTCTCCCTCTCTCTTTCTCTCCCTTCACGATGGCGGTCGTAATATGCGGCGCGAGCTGTAAAATTTCGCGGGCGAATACAATGCGAAATGTCGGATGTGCATTACGCCGCGCCGCGGCACTTGGAAAGCCTGTATAGTTCACTTTCTTCGGCGCGGATATTGAAAAAAAGTCATGTTTCGGTGTATTTCATTACCTGGGGCAGTTTATGCCGGGAAAAATAAGTTGTAAGTTTAGAAGTACTAAAGTCTAGATTAGATTTTACTGTTGTTATTATATCATAATTTAGAAATTTTAGATTTATTCCGCTAAATATATAGTGTCTTATAATGTATTTTTGCGCGAAAGTTTGTACTACTGTATTAAAATTAAATTTTTCTGTCTCAAAAATAAAATGTACGTCGGTAAATGATAATGTTTTTTGTTTTACACTGTACCATTGATTTCGGAAAATTACCGAGTCTTTTATAGTTTAGTAATTTTGATTTAAAATATTCATGCTCGAGTACATAGCGCGTAAGATGCATATGAAAGCGTTATTGGACCATTATATTAACATATAATTGTTTCGTTTATCTTGAAAAAATATTGTCTTGTTTCAAGTATTTTACTCAAACTATTTAGCTTTAGCTTGAAAAGAATTTTAACTGTGTGTCGACAGAAACGTACTCGCATTGTATATAATTGGCATTTCAACTACAATATACAAATCTTAAATTCTCAGAAACTTTGATTGTCTATAGCCGTCAAATGAAAAGCCTACAACTAGTTTAAAATACTATTATTACTGAGAAAAATTTTTTAAGAAATTAGTTCGATGTATAACCAAGTTTTTATCCTAACCTGCACAAATTACGAAATATTCTACCTGTTAAATATTTTTGCATTAGAAATAAAAGTAATATTATATTTTATACGCAAGTAAAAGAACAAACAAATCAATCTGAAGTAAAAGAATGCCGCATCGATCGCAACGAATGAAAAATTTAATATCCAAAGCTTACATGTCGCGATTACAAAATGTACCAGTTCAAACGACACTCGATTATCATCGAAAGCCGTGTCTCGTCCCAGTCGCGGACAAAAAAGCCACCTGATTTATCTCGTTTTTTAATAAACATTCGGCTCGATGGCAGAACTAACATAGCAATAAGTACACACTGCACGCAATGCACTTGCGCCAGAGAACCGATAAGTACCATTACAAGAACCTATACGAATGAAAAAAAAAAGAAGCGCGCCAGTGTCGCGAATCCCTCATTGCGTAATAAAACCTGTTTACGATATACACTGCACGGCAGTCGAGGCTCGCGCGCGAATTCCGATTCCGCAGATTATCCCATATAGCCGCGCGCGCGTCTCTCGCGTCACCCTCAAATCCCGGCCGCAGCCGCGATGCAAATGCGCTGTGCTGTTTACTGTCAATTTCGCGTAATCGCGCCTTTTTTTCGTCGTATATCCGTGCGCCGAGCGGTAAAGCGGCTCCGTTTTTTTTTGTTTCATCCGCCGCGCGGAGAAAGAGGAAGATCGCACGCTGCGGGTTATTATCCGCGAGTCGTTTCGCCGCACGGAAGCGCATTTCATTGTTTGCCGTCGGATGCCCCGAGTGTTTACGTGAGAAAAGCGCGGAGCGAGGTTAGATTTTGTTCGAGAAACTTGTACCGATTATGAAGTCTAATAGTTACTTGCGCGCCTACGGCCTATGATGAGTTTGGTCAACGATAGAGTCTTTATAAAATATCGTGTAAAACGATGGTACGGAATTGATAGGATTTTTTATGCGATTTGGTGCGTAATCGCATCTTGGTGTACCAGAATATCGATGAAAGTGAAATGAGAAGGAAAAGTATACGAACAGTCGCTATGAGGTTATAATGATAATAAGCTACTAATTCATGTAATGATAAACTATTACGACTTTTTATGACAACATGGCTGAAACCGCAAAAGCCTCCCAACCTTATAATAAGGAAGAGAACTTGGCAGATAAGACAATGACTGCAATATGATATAACGTTGAAATAATCTTATAATCAATTCCGCCCCAAAATGCATATATTTACCGAATACGTTTCTTAGTCGGTAACGAGCAAAATTTACATAAACAAGTATTTAGCTTAATTACAAATGAAAATACGTTCATAAAGTATGAAAGGGAGTGTAATTTTCAGTTTATAAAATGAATTTTCCTGGTACACGGTAAATCTGAATTATCTTAAAAATGTATTAAGTTTTTTGAGGTTTGTAAATCCTACTTCAAAGGATGTTTGATGTACATTCAGATTCTTTTTGAGCTAAAAGACAAATTTATTTTCTAGTGTAATGTTTCATATCCAGCATATTTTGTGCTAGTATATGTACAGTGCATGTATAAAAATTTTATTTTCGACTGATGTTTATTAAAAAATATACTGAGAGATTAAGTATATACTCGCTTCTAAACCTTTGCAGTTAATTCAATTCCGTATATTATATTATACCTATTCAACAATGGTTACGGAAGATTTGAGCGAGTCATCATGAAATAAATAAATCTCATTTGTAAGACAACGCTTGTTTCTCAAAATATCTTTTATTATTCAACTGCTTCTGCATTTTATTATTCAGTACATCTGCTTATGAATAAAACGATACTGATAGTTGAATATTTTTCATTAATCTCTAATATATTATTATTAAATACGGAATATCTGATAAACAATACAAAATATCGATATTTCTTTGATTCTCTTCTGAATGAGATTAATAGATAAAATATAATTATTAATAATTCAAAATTAACATTGTTTAAACGTAAACAAAATAATTTACATTTCTTGTATAGCATAAAGCTTATCCTATTATAAATCTCTTTTATCTATATCCTAGTTGTAATAAAATATTCAAATGTTCACTCTCTATTCTATTTCATTCTAATTTTTAGATTCTTTCCCTCCCAAAATTGCCGTTAAATAAGCCATGGAAGGATATATTCTATTTCTGAAATATACATATAAATATATTTAAATTGTTAGTATATTGTAAGCGAGTGACGCTTTAGCAATTCATAGTTGAAAAATAATTTTATGGTCACACTTTTTGCGCCGTTAAAGTTCAAGGATACGGCATTTCTAATAGAACTGAAATCCTTAATTTTCAACAAGTTTAAATAACGTTTAAACTAATATTACGGCTACAATGTGAAAGTTTCTCTCTAGTACTGCTATGATTCATCGCCCTATTTGGACAGGTATAATTTAAGTTTTAAAATACTTTACATGGTTTTCACTCTATATTTTTATTCGATTTAATGATTCAAAAACGTTTCACTGAAAGCTGCTTATCAGCCTCTTCTTCATCGGTACACAACAAACAACGGTTTTGTAAGTGCTTCCGATAATTATAATTCTGGCGATTAGAAGAATGCGAGCTCAAGATCAACAACATTTTCAGGATCATTTAAGATTTGTTCAATTAATCTTTATCGATGACCAAAAAAGGCTGAAAAGAAGTTGATTTAAAAGAAAACATTAAATATATTAATTAAAAAGAAAAACACGATCAATTGGAAAATGACAACTAAAATTTGCGAGTTTATTACCTATAAAATATGCATATAATAAAGTATTTTCCCGAATTAATCGTGCAGCGGTTTTATTCATAATTTTACCGAAGTTATTAGTGATTTAAATTTTAGCGCGCTCGCCTACTGCATGTAAATGAAATTGACTTTTGGTATAGAGACATGGGACGAGAAGGTGCCGGGCTAGGAGCGCTTTGACGAAATAGAATTTCAAGTGCGCGGAGAGAGATAGAGAGAGAGAGAGAGAAGTGGACGAGAGCGGCCCAGTTATACGCTCGGTGTACCCCCCTTATATGTGTACACGGTGAATTTGTCCGAAAACCGAGAAAACGTTCGATAAATTTGCGAAACTACAAACTGCCGAGCGTACATTAATTCAGTTTCCGGAATTATTGGCATCTACTGGGATGTTCCAAACACGACTATGGTTTAAATTTTATTTGGACCGCATATTTTATTTCTTTGAACGAAGTTTAATTAGGTGAATGTAGCAGAACTACAAAAGCGTCAGTTTTCAAGGCTGCGCGAAAAAGTAAAACACCAATCCAACTTGGCACGCATTATTAGCTCGTCACTAAAAGTACAATAGAAAAACTTGTCGCACGCTTCTTATCAAAATTTCGGTCTCACCTAAAAAACAAAAAATCGCCAAGAAAAAGAAACAAAAAAAAATAAGTCAAAACAAAAACACGCAACATCTCCCGTTCCACATTCGAAACAATGCGCGTAGAAAAAAAAAGAAGCAGGTCAAAAGAAAGTCATATAATTCCACCACTCAATGAAAAAGCAGCATCAGCAACGACAGAAACGTCACGCTTTTAAACTCAAAAATTAACTCGCCCTTCGACCCACAAGCGCAAAGTGTATAACCGCAGCACCGACAGCAGCAGCCAGTCCATTAAGAAGCGCGGGAGAGAGAGAGAAAAAAAGAGCAAGCGATTTCACGGCGAGATAAAGGAAAACAATGACAGGCAGCGGCGGAAGATGATAATCGGAGCGACTTACGGCGCGCGCTGGCGTTATAGGCATTCGACGAGTAGAGCGCGGCACTTTTTTTACGTCTCGCTCTCCGTCCATCGTTGTCCATCGCACTGGAAATCGGCCAAAACGCACAAAACCCGCCAGAGACGAAGAATCCCAGCGAGCGGGGTATATATGCGTGTATCTCGCGCGCGTTTGTATATACAGTCGGTGCAGTCGAGTGAAAGCGAGACAAAGAGAAACCGCGAGAGATGGTACGCGTAGGACGTTCATTCGGATTACCGATTTTTCGGCATACACGCGCTGAATGGGGAATGCGCCGCGTGTTATAGTACGTTACTTATGCTATCTCTGCGTCACTGTGTGTGTGTGTATATATATATATATGTGGGTATACACGAGAGAGCGGAGAACGTCCTAAATCAAAATCAACATTATATACGGATGTGCGGGAGGAGATTGCCACTCGATTCTTGGTTTACTTTGCATTCCACGCTTGAGACTTTGTAGCTGCAGCTCTTCGGTTTTTTTTGGGGGGTGAGGAAAGATGGGACGTGTCTGGTTATATATCCGGAAAAGTTGTTGGATTATTCTGGTGGAATATTGTATTTCTGGCTTGTAGCTGGAGAATATAGATTTTTGCCTAAAGAAATGAGACATCAGTTTTCATTTCAGAAAAGAACATAGTTTAAATAAACGGTAAATAAATTTTTATAGTTAAATAACCCTAATCCTGCTATAAAAGATTGGTCCATCAGGTTGAATTGTTTATTACTATGGAGAGCATAATTCTCGCTTTAAATAATTTTCTACATTATAATAGAGTAAACTATCGGTGCAATGATTTCCTTCACGAATATTACATAAAGCTTGCATTTCAATTAATGTTGCAAGTGTGTTACAGTCGGCAGTTACGGTCGAGCGTAAATTGTATGCGAATTGCATGAAAATTGTGCTAAATTTTAAATGAAAATCATTCCATAACATCGGCACGTATTTTCTGGCAATTTTCTGCCTGATTTTCAATAAACTGTCACTTTCATAACGCGTCGAGGCGTCGGCTTTCATTTTCTTTTTCGGCATCATTCTATATATGTATAAGCATCTTAATAAGTGGGTAATAACGTCAAATGATAAATACGCCAGTGAATTATCATATTTATCGGCGAGCTTTTTTGCTTGTTAAATTTAGGGAGACAATTATCCGTAATACCTTAAATGCGACGGGAGTGCGCCGCTTGTTAAATACCCGAGTTTTCGAGATTTTGCATTCCATTTAATGAAGTAACGCTCGTGAAAATGCCCAGGCGATTACCTGTATTATCCTTTTTCGCCAGAGGCACCTTTTACAGTATATAATCTTTCATACACGAGTCAAATTTCAATAGAATGTGTAATGCATTTCTTACACTTGATCACCTTGTATCTTGAAAACATTCTAAGTCTCGATTGCCATATTACTATCGCGCAAATAAAAAGCATTAAAGTATATATTTATATTTGCGAAACTTGAATTACCCGCAAATCCCAAAAAGCACTGGATCCTCGCCGCGCATCAATTCGCAATACTCTTAGAGCGAATCGAATTTCGTTCCCCAATAGTCATTAAAGAGAGAAGGGGGACGCGCGCGCCTGCGATGCACATATCCGTGTCGCTGCAACAAGAGAGCGAGAGAGAGAGGGAGAGATAACTCGGGGAATCCCCGGCTGCACGCATCGTTATCTTCGGCCGCATAATGAGCCGCTTGGTGGCACACACGAGCACACACACATAGAGAGAGAGAGAGAGAGAGAGAGAGAGAC
>UELV01097799.1:0-11609 GCA_900490015.1 Megastigmus stigmatizans | reverse complement strand
AAAATTTCGTGTTTTTTGTTAAATAAACAATTGTAAATTTTTTAATATGCATTTTTTTTAAATTCTGATTTTAGCAATCGAAAGATCAGGAAATTTTACATCGATAATGATGTTTTTCGATTTTTTTCACAAACGATTGCACAGTTAGTTATGCCGCTGGAAAAAATATGTAGAAAGTGTCCTTTTGGTCCTTAATGGGTTAATTCTGTGAAACTATCTACAATTAGAGTTACTAATGTTATATTAGAGTTAAAAATGTTATTTCTTTTTTTTAATACATAAATTGATTAATTATACAACTTATATAAATGACCCACCAACTTAAAATAAAGTAACTATTTTTTTTTGTTTTTGAACCTTTTACT
This sequence comes from Megastigmus stigmatizans, assembly GCA_900490015.1. NCBI lineage: Eukaryota > Metazoa > Arthropoda > Insecta > Hymenoptera > Megastigmidae > Megastigmus > Megastigmus stigmatizans. The sequence continues at coordinate 11,244 of UELV01097799.1, read as the reverse complement.
TTGCTATGGTAGATTGAAAATTTCGACCTTCTATTATACTTATTTAAAATTAAAAACACGTTTAATCATCCTGATGATAGCAAATTTTGTTACAATTAATCTCTTTCGAGGGACACTTACGATTACGCGATTACGAAAGAAGTTGTCCCCGGGAAGTTCTATGATGGAGTCTGCTTCAAGATCGCTAAGGAAAATCTCAGTGACGGCTAGAATGTCACACGATTGATCCAGAGAACGTGCTTCAATGAGAGTGAAATGTGATTTAAGTCGATTGACATTTATATGGAAAACGGTTATCAAAGAAGTATAGCGCAGCAGCTGGCTGCTGGTAGAGAGGGAGTATTTGAATTAAATTGAATTAAAATTTATTGAAGGCTAAGGACTCTGCGGCTATGATAGCCGAGGCAAATATTATACAAAGTCATGACAATAAAATAATATACAAATAAAAAAGTTTGCAGAGTGTATTTCTGGCAAATCGACGGCTAGGATAAACTAATCGAGACTAAAACTTATTTACATATGTATACAAGGGCCTATGTATAAAAAACAAAAAACAAATAAGCGTAATCGGCCCTTATCTGGAACTAGCATAAATATTGAAGAGGTAGCGCTTTAACCTAGATTTGAAACAGTCAGTCTTATAAAAACTGCGTATATTTACAAGTAACTCATTTCACAGACGCGCAACCCCGATTATGAATGAAGCTTGAAAGCAAGATGTGCATATCTGCCAATCCCCAGTCTAGCTTTAAGCGTCTTCGTGATCTCGAGTTATCGCATGTTCGAGTATAAAGTCGCGTGTAAGCGCAGCGAGTAGAGCGCGCGCCGCCGCTCGCTGCTGTCCTTTTAAACTTATTACTTTTGAACCCTTTATTTCCCCAACTTGAAAATCTAGGGTTTTATAGCTTAAGACTTGTACTTTCGAATAGTGAAATGTATTTTGAAAAAAAAAAGTGATATATTCTTTTTTGGAATGGTCTGAATTTCGACCTTCTATTATACTTATTTAAAATTAAAAACACGTTTAATCATCCTGATGATATCAAATTTTGTTACAATTAATCTCTTTCGAGGGACACTTACGATTACGCGATTACGAAACATTCAAATTGAATTTCCGACCAGAAAAAAGTGTTTTGGAGTAAAAATAATAGCTCCATTAGAAAGAGCAGGAAAAAATCTATCGATATACATGCTTTGCTATTTCTGGCACACTCAACGAAGGATTATGAGCGAGTTGAAGAGGGCACCTTTTACGCAAAAAATGCGCTGCGCGTACCTGCTGGCCGGTTTTTGGTGGACGCTCCCATATATAACGTATTTGGCATCGTTGAACCTTCAGATTTAGTTCAGCTGAAAGATCCAAAAGCAGGCCAGCACTGTAATCAAAATAAGAAAATACTTGGGATTTAACGATCACAAACTTCGTCCATCATGACAAACATTCACTAAGTTTTCGGAGGTTTGAATACAGTGCTGAGCCCATGTAAGCGTCTTATCAATAGTAACGCCGAGAAAGTCACAGTATTCAATTGCTTCATCGCTAATAACTAACTGAGGAAGTGACATGTGGCACAATCGGCTAATGAAGTCACGTGAATCAACCCACATAGCCTTTATCTTCAACGCATTAATCGGTAGCCCATTGGAAGAAGCCCAGATAGCGAAGTTACTCAAGTCGACATTAACTTTCTCAAAGATTTCCAATACGGAATTAAAAGGCCCCAGACAATAAACGATCACATCGTCTGCATAAAGGTGGTTTGCATAAATGACTGACCAGCCGGGGGAGAAGGTGACTCTATCGCAAGACTCTGGAGAATAGCAGGCGTAAGAGGCTCTGCGTTTGAGGTCACGCTGGCATAGTGCATAACGAAGCTCACGCTATTTAGTCGCGGCATTAGGCGCAAGCGTAAGGCAATCCGAGTAATATTTATTTTAGGAGGAAATGAGTATACTACTAACGAGACTTCGAGCTGATTTGAAGAGCTCGTAATCGATGAATGGCCCAGTTTTTTTCGCGGCCCTATAGTATTTGTCTCGTTCACGCATCAAACGCCTAATATCGAGCGTGACACAGAGCATGCGGGAGTTCGAGATATTATTCGAGTGCATAGGAGCTACATCGTCGAATGACGAAATCATATTATTAGAGATATGATCTCTGAGTAGATTTATATAAGATGAGGATGAAGAAGCGTGAGCTGACTGAGAGAATTATGAATAGTGGAAAAATCATGCGGGTAGGACCAGCAGCAACGATCAAAATACGAATGAAGTGTGCAGGTTGAATAATTAATGGAGAGTTTATTAAGAGAGCACAAAAGAATAGTTTTGTTTGTACTTTAGGAGGAGGAAAGAAATTGATTGAAAGATTTATAAGGTCGTACCCTGCTGTAAAAGAGAGTCTGATTTTGAGTAGTGTAATAATGAAGAGGATACGTATATAATAAAGAGATCAAGCCAGGTGTGATCTTGGTGATCATTTAATGATGAGTTGGATGAGAAGGGACGAGAAAAAGAGAAAGAGAATTAATAAGCGAATTGAAATGAGAAAAGGGAGGAATTACAGCTATGATATATAAGCTGAAATCACCTGTAATTACAACATTTTTATAGTTTGGCAAGAAGCCAGTGAGGGTGTGAAAAATGAAATCTGGATATGTGGTACTCGACCGCCTATAAAAAAATTCAAGGCTGACATATACTGAGTCAGACTAATCTAAGATTTAAAACTTTCACACATCTCTGATATAGATACCGACGCCGCCACGCTCCTTGACAACTTTATCAAGGCAGAGAAATGAAAATCCCGAGAGCTGCAAAAAAGAGTCGTCATCAAGCTCTGAGAGAACGGTCTCCGTAACAGCGATAACATCAGCTGGATGAGCAGAAAAATGAGCTTCAAAAAGTGCGAAATGCGTTATAAGCCTATTGACATTAATTGGCAGGATAGGAATATATTTTGGAGTATGATTTGAGCTGTCGAGCTAGGCAAAGAGCTGTTGTTGTAGCAGGGTGCTATTTGGCAATCTGCTCAAATGTCGGCCAAAGTGGAAAAGCCTGGCGCATTAGCGAAGGGCTTTTGGCCATGGACGAGGCCTCAGCGACAATGATAACTGACGAGGCGAAGCTACCAACGCCAAACTCGGATACGATAAGCGGGATTGAAAAGTGGGCATAGCCTAGGCAGATGCTGTCGCAGTAGTGGAACTGTAGTGTAACAGCATACTGCGTTTGGCGCGAGAAACGTCGCTACTTCACAGCAGCCTGCATGCATAACACTAAAGTAGTCTATGCACTGCAATTCTTGACCAGCGACTCACGTGATCCGTGGGATGCTGCTATCACGGATAAGCTGCAAGGCTGTTTATTCATGCCTCGCAAAGGCAGAGCAGATAAAGACCCAGCCGCAGCACAAATGGTACCATCTATTTGACAGCTTCGGATCCAAAACATGAAAGAAGTCTTGTGAGGAGGGATTAGGAACAACTCTGTACGAAGTCAGTTCGATCTGTCCTGTCCCGAATCTATTGTTTGGATACTGTTCGTCTCTAGGTATGATGGTTCACTTGACTTTAATAAGAAAAAGGTCATCACCCTAATTGTCAACGGTATGGGGTAATGTGATCTCGCCATGAGGTGTTTCCGAAGACAAATCTAGTACAAGAATTTTGTGCGCGCTGTAGCTTAAGGTTTTGTGCCTCTGTGAGTAAACGAGGTAAGTGTAGTCGAAGAACGGGAGGATAAGTGACTGAGCCAAAAATTTGCGAACATGGAATTACAATGCGTGCTGATGAAGTCGGAGTTGCCTGAGCATCCTGAACAACCGCTAGCAGATAGTTGAGTTGTGTTTGTCACAATTGAGGTCAGAGCTTAGCCAAACACCAAGGTTTTTTACATTCGGCACGAATGGTATGTGAGTGTTGTTTATCCAAATTTGTGAGAGTTCCTGAAACTTGACAGTCGCCAGATTAAGCTTGCTGCCGATGACCATTACCTGGGTTTTGGAGAGGTTGAGAGGTACACCGTTAGTGTTGGCCCACTCGAAGATGGCGTATGCGTCGCGCGTCACCATGTAAACTACATCAGCAAGCTCGTGGCGGCTACAACTTCTGTAAATTTGAATATTATTGGCGTAAATCATATGCTTGCAGTATTTGACCACAAGGGGCAGGTTGTCTATGTACGAGGGGTATTCAAAAAGTAAGTTTCCCTGTGTTGGGAAAAAAATAAAACACTAGTTTTAGGCTATAAAAATAATTTGACTTTATTCTTTTACTCTTAAACTATTTTTCTACGTAGTCGCCTTGGACTTCAATACATTTTTTTGTATCTGTTTGTAAGCTTAAACAAACCTTCCTTAAAAAATGGCGTGCCCTGTTTTTGGATCCACGATTTAACGACTTTTTCGATTTCGTCATTTGAAGCGAAGTGCTGGCCATCCAAACTTTCTTTCAACTTTGGGAAAAGGAAATAGTCACTTGGTGCGAGGTCTGGAGAGTAAGGTGGGTGGTCGAAAATTTCCCACCGCTGTAATCGCATCGTCGGTGATGGCGCTTTTTGGGCGTCCTGCACGCTGCTCATCGTGCACTTCTGCGCGTCCCTCGAGAAAATCTGTGCGCCATCTTCGCTCCATCTGCACACTCATACAATATTTACCATAAATAGTCACCAATTCACTGTGAATCTGATTGTCGTTTAACCCTTTTGCAGTTAAAAAACGGATAACCGCACGTAATTCACAATCGGACCCGCTTTGCACTGGTAGCTCCATGATTGTCGAGCTCGTACTGCTGAAAAAAGTATTCTTGGCCACCAAAACCAATTCCGCTCTTATCGGTAGAACCTAAACTGAAACTATGATCAGCTCAAGTCCGCTAGGTGGCGTCTGAGAGAAACGCTAAACTAGGGAAACTTACTTTTTGAATACCCCTCGTAAATGGCGAATAGTAAAGAGCCAAAAACAGATCCGTGAGGGACTCCAGCAAACGTGGCAGTCAACTCTATGACAATTCCACCTTGGCATCTATCAGAAAGGTAGGAGGTGAACCAATTCATCTCTTGAGTAGATATTTTAAGTGAGCATAGTTTGCGGATGAGGATGCCGTGTGGTATTCTGTCGAAATCTCGGGAAAAATCGAACAGAATGAGCACCGTGAGCTCTTTATCATCCATTGCCTTTTCATGTCATCCAGAACGTAGAGCAGGGCCGTCTGGATGCTGTGATACTGCTGGGAGCCGCCTTGGCGTGAATTGCAAAACGTATATTTCAAGAATAAATAAACTGAACAAGCAAGTATGGTTTTAAATATTCGTGAACTTTAAATCGGCATATCTCAGAGACGAAAAAACATATGGAGGTGATTAAAAATGAATTTAACTTCGTAATATATAAGGTATCTCGAAATTCGTTTTTCTTAAGTTATCTCGAAAATACGCAGAGCGACCCCTATTTTTTATTTCAAATTCGTGTTTAGAAGGCGAAAATACGTAGGAATAAGGTGGTCTCAACTCTAGTTCAGGGTACTTTTATTTGTTTAGGGGCCTGTGTAATTCAAGTGATATAAAAGTCAATTATAAGTTAATAATACTGATATAGTACGTCAAGTTATATAAAGTGGTATTACAGTCGCAGCTTATTAATACAAAATAAAATTCTTAAAAATCAGTCTAATGTCAAATTAATGTTAAAAAAAGTCCTGCAGATAATGCAAAGTAGAAATAAAAGGGACATAACAAAAATCAAGCACACCAATATCGATGTACATTCATGCATACATTCATGCCAATAAATACACGCATGCGGTTTAAATGGGGTATATGGGACAGTACAGAATAAATTGATACTCAGCAGCGCTCCATAGCATGAGTGTACACGTCTATCTAAACTAAATAGGTGCTTTTTCACTGTTGATTTAAACCTGCTAAACAATGGAATGTAACAGATTTCAGCAGGCAAAGAGTTCCAAAAATTCGCACCTTGGTCTTGAAATGAACGCTTGTCACATATCCAAGAAAGAGAGGCTGCAGCTAATCTGATGTACAGTGAGTAGCCAGCTCATGGTAGCTCTATGGGGGAGAGATGTGATCATTTCTCCTCAAGTCCATCACGTATTTCATGCTGCAGGACTTGGATTCTGTTTCTCAGCTCGTCAGAGGCATCTAAAATAAAACAACAGAGCAGTAGTCTACATAAGGGAACAGCAACGCCTCAGCAAACCTTTTGCGCAGTCTCCAGAGGGAGAGAGAGGGATAGGGAGACAGAGACATACAGAGAGCGAGAGAGGGAGAGAGAGAGACTTTTGAAATGGGAACAGCAGAGCGAACCGAGCCGCGATGAAGTATTGAGTCGATATAATACCAAAATGCGTTCACATATCAGACCACAAGTAAACACGGAACGCAAAATATCACAAAACGATATCCTGCGATCGTAGGTTGCTGACATTACGCATAAGTATGGGAAGTTTCATATACGCGAGAAGGGACATCGTGTAAGGGAACTGATCAGTTACGCTTAAGGGTTTGAGATGGTCGCACGTCTGTGATGCGGGGTTATGCGCGCGCATACTGTGGGAGGCCATCGCTACTTGGAATAACAGCCGTAATGTGGTCTTCCACGTGGAATTCAGCTAGTATTTCTGGAATCAAGATAGAAGCATATATAGTAGGAGCGTATGTGAGTAATGTCGTGTATTATTTCGTTTCTTCCTGCGTCTGAAGACAGTTCACCAGGTCTGCCTACACTGACGAGTCTGATAGGTAGATCCAAGATGAAACGCATTACACTCGTAGATTTATTGAAAGCTTAACGCGATACTTAATATTTAAAATAAGTACAATTTTTTCCTAGACTTTGTGCATATTAAGTTTTAGACAATTAGTTAAGCATTGGAGTAACAAAAATTAATACTTTTCATTACAAAAACATTTCCGAAAATTTAAAAACTCTTATGAATTATCTGATGCACCCTTATAAACTATAACTATCACTGAATATATCATTATTTGAGGTGTTTCATGATAGTGACTTGATTTCGAAGGTCTTTTATTATAGGTATTATTATAGGTACCTTATTATAGGTTTTATTATAGGTACCTTCTTAAGTAGAAAAAAATAAAGATGAGAAAACTGACCCAAACTTACAGTGTCAATGTAAACAGAATGCAAAGACTCTCTTGGTATTGTACACCAGACCCTTGCAGTTGCATTACGCTGCCGAAACTGGACACTGCTGGCCAGCGTACGCCATTCGGTACGCTGACACGCTGGCGCAGCATTACATACTTGCACACCGAACTTTTTCGGCTCTGTACGCAGGAATGTTGCTTTCACGCAGCTCATGTAACTTCTTCCCTCTGTTTTTTATAATAACAATTTATGCACATTGAGTTTTACAATAGCTCACTTGGTAGAGCGATGAGCTTGCAATCCCAAGGATTCGAGTTTGATTTCAAGACTCTGTTGATGAACCCAAGCAACACTACCAAAGATTACATGAATTTTGTTTACAAGCTCGTCACCTAGTTTGAGTGGTAGCAAAAGTAGTGCATGGCTAGAAAAGTCTTGAAAAATAATTTATTATAAATAATTGTAAACTCTATAACTACAATACAATGTTTAATTATTATCGTTTTGATTGTCAATGGACTTAAGTAATTTTATATTTTATAGGAATTAAAGCACATAAAAATGTTATAATAATAAATAGACGATGATGTTTTCCTGCTTTCAAAAACGTTTCATACTCGCACATAAGGGCAGTGTCAATCTGAGGTCAACAGCAGGAAATGAAGACAGAGTCCGTCTACATGAAATGCGTTCAGTTAGTACAATATATTTTTATTATTTATATGGATTTCAGTTTTGATAAGTAAATATATCAATATTTTTTAGGGTGTACATCCATCAGAGCCTGTGGTAATGAGCTACAGGAGATCTGGAGAATCAGTGTTAACTAGTTGTGTAAGTTATTCGTTTTTACAAATAAATGTAAATATTCATTGACATTGACGAGTTAAAATGGCTTTTATTAAATCATAGTAACGCTAAACATTTTTTTGGAAGTTTTTTTTTTAAACTTTGGTCATTCTTTCATTATAATTCTATATATGGACTATCCAAAATTTGAGAAAGCTGGGTATTCAAGTAAGTGAGATATTTTGTAGAAAAGCTCGACTTTTAACCAGTAATTCTGGTTGAAAATGTCCCCGTAGAGTTCATATCCGCCTTCAGATATACGGCGAAAATACGAAATTTTTTTTTTTTAATTTTAAATACATATTATTATTTCTAAAATTTGTAAAAAACTTATGCTAAATTATCTCCAAAATAATTTTTACTACATGAATATTGGCGCCTCTGACCTATCGTTTATTAATCCGTTGTATTTGTCTACCACTGGATCACTAACACCTTATAATATCATGAGTCTTCATCCTTCTTATATACGGAGCGAAATAATAGGATAATTAAACATGAAAATTTTGAATTAGCATTTAATATTAAGTATATACATATATTCTTAAAGGGATGCAGTGTCGTCCCTCCCCCTCAGTCTGTTTGATATATTTCTCTGTTCCAATTAATTAAAAAAACGATAAGTCACATAAACCTCATATTGCATAGAATACTTAACAACATCGAGTACTTGACCGTTCAAGTTCGAATATTACTCAAAGTAATAAATATTAAAAGTTATAAACCAAGCTAAAACGGCTCTTTCAGGGCTCTCCTCGCAGTGAGGCTGGTGGCACCATTATTGTTCTAAGTTACTGTTCAACTGATTGCTTGAGTAATAAGTCAAAAATATTTTATCGTGGGTAGTTACTTAAGTAATTACGTTAAAAAAGTTATTAAGCGTAAGTTAAAATTACTTAAGAAAATTCGATTTAGGTGATTATTTAAGTATTAAAATTAAGTTTCGTCAATAATAAATCTCGAAAAGAACACAATTTAACCTGAAAAATGATCGTGTCAAAATAATATTTTTATTATAAAGATATTATTTTAGAAATTATTTACGTCATTCTTAGTTTTTAAAATGCTTCATTTCTTATCACAGTAATATACGAGTATTTAAAAAATCACCAGTATATCAAACCAATAATTTTTTAAGGCAGTTAATATTTAATTTGCATTTAAATCTTTTATTAGGGACAACGTATGAATGTTGATTTAGATAATCGTACCTTTTTATCATGTTGTTGTTGTCATACGGTCTTCGAGTCTACCCAGCAACGCGCGTGTTGCTCTACCGGAAAGATGGCAGCAGCAGAGTCGCGCAGCGGACGAACAACCGCCACTTCAACGCTCGCACTTTTAGAACATCACCGCTCTCACACTCTCTCTCTCTCTCTCTCTCTCTCTCTCTCTCGCCTGCCAACTTTCAACGGAGAAGGCATCAACCCGTGTCTCTGAATTTTTTTAGTTAACTAAATGGTTCTAAACTTTAGCTTCTGTGTTTTTCATTCTTATCGCGATTAATCAACTCCAACAGGTTATCGGCCAAGCGCGTAGGAGGATCTGGAGATAATGTGAGCTGGAAAATCGGGCACTCGAAAATAAAAAGGATGCACCGCTATTTTGAGCACACGGTACTGAAAAGCGTTCACCGCAAGGGAAGAATAAATATCTGCTCCTTTTTATTAGAAGTTTATATACTATTAGAAACATATTTTTTTAAAGAAAAATACATCCGCGTTTTCGCAATTAGAAATATAATTTTTTTAGAAGCAAAGATAAGCTTAAATACAAAAATTTTTTGTAGAAGCTCAGGTATAACTTCTTTGAAATGGAAATATAAGTCTTTTAAGAGTGCTATTCAATAGTGCAATATAAGGCCATGGTCTTTTTGTAGAAAATTCTGTGTTGTAGAATGAATTCATTTATGATATGAGAATACACGTTTTTTTACAAAGTATTAAATTAAAGCTTATTTCGAAGTGTTCAATTAAACATTTTTCTTTGAAAAGAGTTGGGGTACATTAATCCTTTCGCTCTCGCACAGTTGCCTCGATCGTAGGTCTGCCTTAATGCTCGTTATCGCTCGGGCGCTACCGCGCGGTGCAGTAATGGACTGCTTATGGCAATGATAGGCCTGATAGCAGATTCATGACAGGCAGTGCTATAATAGTACATTACGCAACTAGTGGGCGAAGGAGATTATCTCGACGAGGGTGATAATCACACGAGTTGAGATAACCTGAGCGCATATATTGCGTACAATTTTTTTTCCATACAACTTGCGCAAAGGCTGATTTGGCACGCGTATGCAAAAGTTATGAAGATCGAACATCGAGTTAATTTTCGATGCATTTTTCAACTGAAATAAACGTTAAATTTCAAGGCTAAAAAATTAACTTAAATTCCGATCGCTCATAACTTTTGAATTAATAGTGCTATTAACTCGTTCAAAAATGCAAAGGAAAGCTTATTATCTATATTTTTTATATCTTTTTTGTGACAATTTCTACCATGTAAATTGGCCTTGTAATAAAGGTTTTAGTACAACCATGATTCCTCATATATTTTGATTAACCTTTAGAGGGCGGGAAAATTTTGGTACAAATCGACTTTTTAGTTAACCCAAAATTTGTATCTAACATCAACGGATTACTTATTTCACGACCCCGGTCCGGCAGGTGGTCGATATATCGGTACTAACGGTATTAACGGTATTAACGGTAAGGCCAATGCTAAAAAATTTTTTTTCTCTATTTAAGACCAAAAGTTGGTATACCTATGTTTTTTGATGCGCTGAATCCGAAAAAAATAGTAAAAAAAATCCTGAAGAAAATACTAACCTTGAAAATCACCATTTCAAGGTCAAAAAATTTTTTTTACGTATTTCAAGCTCAAAATTGAAATATTTACGTTTTTTCATGTGGTTAGTACCAGAAAAATAGTGAAAATAATTTAGAAAAAATCAAGTCAAGTTGTTTTTTTCACGATTTCAGCCTCCAAGTCGGCATAATTACGTTTTTTGATGCGCTGAATACTAAAAAAAATAATGAAAAAAATCTCAAACGCATGCTTGACCCAAAATGATGATCTTTCGTCTACCAAAAGCGCAGTCAACTCCAACTACATCCCTGAAGATGCACAATAGCTCCTTTAGCCGCTCTTATCAAAATGACGGGGGACGATGCCTTTCTAAAATAAGGTTTCTCGAAGAACTAGAATCTCTCTTGAATTTTATAGAAGAAATTTCCCGCCCTTCGCTCTTAGCGTGACCC
>UELV01097798.1:0-14710 GCA_900490015.1 Megastigmus stigmatizans | reverse complement strand
AGCTCATAATCTCGAGGATCGCGTGCAACAAGTATCAAACTTGGCTCGAGCGCCTGGGATGAATCGAAGACACGAGTAAAAAAGAACGCGTGTGAGACGGCTTGTTCTAAAATGATGCCGCGCGGAAGCAGGAGCAACAGCCTATATACGAAGTGTCGCATATATAAAGTCCCAAAAACTTGGCTATCGTGTGTATTACACGCCATCTGGGCGCGTATATAAAAGTATTTTGTTCGGCCCGAAACGAATGCGTGTGTGTGTGAGTGTGAAATTTATCGTGCCTGCCAGGATAATTTGAAAAGTTGTATACGCTCGAGCCGCGTGTATACAAGCGTCGTAAATGTAAAGGCTGGATAGAACGGCGGTTTCCTTGTCGATGTTGTTGGGAGGTGATTTTACGGGAAATTGAAAACTCGCGCTCGCGCATCTTATTCGACTGTAGGTGGAACACTTCTTATACTTTTCCTTCCGCTCTTACTTTTATAGGTATCTTTAATTTTCAGCGTTCGCTTTATCCTCTTGTCTTGGTGATTTTCACGGTTTTAATGCGTGGATAAGCAATAAATAAAATAAAACAAATAAAATTTTCAGGCGCACATAAAAGTGCATTGTTCTCGGGAGGGGATAGAGCACTTTTAATGATAACAGCCGCTTATCCCAAGGAGAGCATTATCGTAAAGGACGAATCGACTTGCAGGCGGAGCACGTGTCGCTGACGCATCGGCGATTTCGAATGCACCTGCAGTTAGCGCAAACAACCGCTTGTTCTTTTATGTATCGCGAGGATGTGCGTAAGCTGTTGAAAGGGGATCGTATCAATAATGGGTTTTATAACTTTTGTTTCGTTGCACAAGCTGATTAAAAAAAAAGATTTTTTTCGTGTTCTCAGAAGTACACACTTTTAATGACGTATATAGCCTGGAATAGAATAAACTTTGGGGTATGAAACTGGAATAAGGTTTTCAAGCGATTTCCTCGATAAGTTAAGTTTTAATTTATTAACTAGGATTTGAACTATATACATTTCAATATAATGAAATAAATCAGTGTGTAAATAGAATATGAAAGCAAACTAACTTTTTACTTTTGGTCCTTTAAATCTTTCGCGAAAACAATGTAGTCGCCATCACTTCTAATCCCATTGTCCAATAATTATATTATAAAGAACAATAGCCGGCTGCACTGAAGCAGCCATTAAAGTTCCTACCCTTTGTTAAAAACATAAACATCGAAGTAAAAAGCTAAAACCTTGCCTCAAAGTATTATTTCACTTATCGATTCTATGTCCATTGTATTTTCTCTTATACACGTAATGCATCACGTTTTTACCTCTATATATCGCGAAAAATCGTATTTATATTATGAAACTAACGAAGTCGAAAAAAAGTCTGATCCTTCAAAAATTCATCCAATTCTCTCGGATATATTCATTTAACGCACAAAAGCTTTCAGCATTTAATGTTTATCCCTTGCATGTATATATATATATATATGTATAGAAGGCAGTCTTAATGCTTGGCGCGCTTGGAAAATAATTTTTTCGACGTACTTATACTCGCGCGCGTGTTGCGATGTGTAAGTTTAAAAGCTGAGAAAACCCGAGCCATTTATAAAAATATATAGTATAATAATAATTTTGTTTTAAAAATGTTTTCATTCTTATATCGGCTATAGAGTTTCTTACTTAATAAGTTTACTTGTGCTGGTCGTTGTCTGTGTATATAGAATTAAGGATACAGATCAGCTCACATTGATGAATATGAGTGGAATTCCGTCTAAGTGAACCGTAATAAACTCAGTTTTATATTTAAAATTTTAATATATAGTTACTTCGCATTATTCGAAATTCTCCAAGTATTATTAACGTTGTTTGCCACTGCGTTGTACTTTCCTTTTATCGAATATCCATATAGCGTGTATACATAATGCAAAGCGGAGAAATAATAAACGAAGCAGTGGAATCGTTAAAATGTTTTATTTAATACATATACATAGTTATCAATACTATTCCTTAAAGTATAAAATTTACTCTAAAAGAATAAAAACACGACTAGGAACGCAGTGATAATCTTATACGCGTGCAGCTCGGATGCGCCGCACATTTTTTGCCGCGAGAAAACTCCTTTGACGATCGACTGTTTGTACCGGTGCGCGTTATACAATCTAAGCTCCTCGCGTGTGTATTGTGTCGAAAGAATAGAAAAAGTGCGGTATAAAAAAATCTTTTGATTCGAGGAAGGACTTGGCTTTGTTCTCCGTTGTAGATTCGCATTTCAAAGGCGCGCATACCGTGTATATATATATTTCCAATAAAAACGCTGTCCTCTCGATATATCCCTAAATTCGTGATAGAAATGTTTCGCGTCATAGATGAATCAATCTGCAGTAGCTAAATCTAAAGGCCGATTTCTATAGAACAGTAAAATTCTGCCCCAGGTCTTTCGACAGTTTCTGTGGAAATCTGATATATTCTAAACGTAAATACATTGATTATGATGTAAATGTATTTATTATGCCTATAGACACATTAAATTAAACATCTCTTATTCTTTCATCGATGGAACAATCGCATCTAGAACAATATACGTCTATATATATGAATTGGAAAAATCCTTGTACCTGCCAGTCGTAAAATCGGAATTTCCGGCGATATTGACGCGCTGTAAAATTCTCGTCACGCCTCACATAGAAATTTTATAAACACCATACTTCAATTCTATATATAGTATATAAATATGTCCAAAATGCGTTGGATTTTATATCAGCGTAGCGGATGAAATTTACAGTCCAAGTTATTGCGGATATATAGATATATATTTAAAAGTACACGGCTGTGATGATTGGGGATTGAGAAACAAATACTGAATGCATTTTAATTTAATGAATTTTTTTAATGTTATTTTATTCCCAATTGATTATTGGAAAATTACGGATGACATATTCTATAGAGATATTTATTAATAATACTATTTCCATTACAATCAAGCTTTGTACAAAACGTAAAAGAAAAAGAAGGCAGTCGCATTTATACGTTCCTGCACGCCAATTTCCAAATTGCTACATAATAATAACAGAAACATATTTATTTTAAAAATCGGAAATGAATCAAAAAAGATTCTCGAGAAATGAAAAATCATTCTCGCGCGCAACACTCCCAATTAAAACATCCCTTTTCCGTCCCCTCCCATATCGTCGCACTACGGCGAGCATAAGCTATAACTGCAAAAAACGTAATAACATTGTTTTTCCATAGTCCTTCCTCAACGCGTTGCAACTTTTTAATGAATATAACTGTAAGCGAGGTTCGCGTTTTATTGTTGGCGGCTCGTGTTACTCCCCCAACACTTGGATTTAAATTATATGTTCCAGCAGATATACGTATATACGCGGGTGGAACACGAATAAGAGATATCATTTTTTTCTTTTTTCCAAGAATTCAAGAAAGAAGTGCCGTGAAAAAGGCATCGATATTCAATTGAGAAATACATTGCGGGAGAGACGTTTGTCAAGGGATCTTGTGCCTCCGACTTCGTTTCTTGCATTTTTTTTTCTTCTCTGCTCCCTCGCGGGAGATATTCGTCAAATCGAATTGGGAACATTGAAAGTTCGCTCCGTACGGTATCCGGTAGCGGATTTTATTTGCGCTTTTATTATGCTTATCGGGAACTTGATTTGAATGTAATTTTATATCGAAATTTTTTGTCTTACACTTTTAGCTTTTTCAACTGATTTGGCCACTTGATAGATTGTAAATTTTTATCTCTACATAGCTATTCCAAGAAAAAAAGAAGAATATTCAATAATGCATTTACTTCGCATCAAATTCCAACTTTAAAATCATACATCAGTAATTGAAACCTTAAATCAAAATCAAAATGTGAACGGAAAATCTTGTCAACTTTCATGATCAACAGTCGATATTTTTCTCATCGAACAACGCATATAATATGTATTATATGTATATATAATGTAGCGCACGTCAGTGTCGGGAGAAATATATATGTGCGGCAATTCTTGACGAAGTCGAGCTGATATATACCTACACTCGACATATACGCACACCGTGGCGGAACCTTTTTTATATTTCCGCACCGTTCCGATATTGCAAAATTCTCAGGAGAAAGATCGTGCCACTCAATTGAAAAATACTTTCTTAGCGCGCGAGGTTTTATGAATCTTAAAAATTTTCGCATCGATCAGAAATCAGCTGAAGTATTAGTTCGAAAAAAGATTGGATCGATAACGACTTTCAAGTCGAATTTTCCTTTGCTATTCTGATTTTCCGTTTCCAATATAGGCTCGGAATTTAAGTACCAAGAAGGAAAATAATTCCAGCGCAAATATAACGTAGATCCTCCGCGAAAAAGCAGCAACCAAACATAATAATCTTTCGCGCCTACGCAGCTTGAAGACTTTTCTCTCTAGCCGTTGAACAACAAGAACAACACAACAGCGGCGTCCAATTTTTCGCGGCGTGCTTTCACAAGAGCAAAAGGAAAGCAGTTCTATGTAAGAGAACGAGAGAGAGAGAGAGAGAGAGAGAGAGAGAGAGAGAGAGAGAGAGAGCAAATGGAAATGAAAAGTCTAATAATAAAGGAAAGACGGATGAGGAGTAGGAGGAGGGGATATCGGAGAAGTCGCCCTCGTATATATATCTGGAACGATTGATTTTCCCCGACCGATATTCCTTTCTCTCTCTCTCTCTCTCCCACGACTTTTCCTCCTTAGCCTTTTTCTTCATCTTGCCTCGAGAGGCGCAATAAAAGCCCGTTTGTATATATTAGAAAAATATTTCAGCCGAGGGTATGTAGCTCGAATAAATTGAGATTTAAATGGGTGGCTCGCGCCGCCGAGTCAGCGCATCGCTCGCATTTCAATCGCGTTCTATATATAATGTATATGTATATGGTATCTACTGGAAAATGAGCGACGGCACTTTGCACTTTTCCCGATCTCTCGCGTGTATGTGTGTGTGTGTGTGTGTGTGCGCGCGCGCGCGTGCGCGTGCGCGTGCTTCTCGATGCCTCCCAAGTGCAGGATTTTTCGTATGCAGCAGGGTTTAGAGGCGCGCGATCTGTAAATTGTTTATTTCCTCCTATACGTGGCATGGATTGACGAATTTTATTTAAAGGGTGTAAGCTCACAGACATTTTTATACTTCGTAACTTGTTTAAAAACAGTAAATAAAATTTTATTCGGAATACTAAAAAAAAAGTAGATCATTTATCGCAGCCGATATTCATCCGGAACAACTAACTAATTTGAAATGATGTAAACTTTTTAATTTAAGCAATTACATCGATCATTTCAAATATTTGTCAAACTGAATTTCATCTGCACTTACTCGATAGACTTCTTTCCGAATACAAACTATTAAATCGATATTTCTTTATAGACGAATGTATCAATAATATCGTACGAAAAATCGCACAAATACACCTATACTGCCATTTCAAAGAAACGAAATTTCAATTCGCGAAACTTCAACGCGTGAATAACATTTCAAACTACATAACCCGCACATATAGCATGATTTTCAAAAAAGAAAACAGCCATTTATATCATTCAAAGCGACGTTTACCACGCCTAAATCAACGCCGCGCAGCTCCAAATGTACCCTTTGCATGCGTACGCCAAATCGATTACCTGCAGTTCGCGTGCGACACTCTCCCTTTATTTACAGTACATACTTATCTACGTGCGCAACACAAAAAAAAGGAAACAATAATAATAATAATGCTTTTCCGAGCTCACCACGGGGTAAATATGCAGCATAAATTTCCACTTCACTTTTCGCGCGCTAGCGTGCATTGTGTCTTTTCTCCAATTTTCATCGTGTTTTCATCTTCGAACAGCGTTTATTCCGTCATTCGGAGTCCAACGATGAGCGTCATTGTAATTTTTTTTCTCCAAAAATACATGGAAAAACATTAAGTGTCGTCGTATACAAGCGTGCAGAATATACTTGAAAATAAAAAAGTATCTAAAAGTTCAGACCGCACCTATCGTATTTATATATGTATAAACATAATAACAGATGAAACATATTGCCGGGCGCCAAAAGCTGCTCTCCATTGAAAACAGCTGCACACGTCCGCTACATATATAAATAAAAAAGAAAAAGACTGGAAAAACAAATCTGCAGCGATTCCCATTTCGCGTATACGCGTAAATCCGTTTTTTTTTCCGCAAACGGCGCGCGAAAAGTCTTTTTCACCGCGTGGTTCGCGTCCCAGACACTTTTATCCGACCCCGTCGCGCGCATTTTATAATATCTTTGTCTCGCACTTCGCCGCCTTTTTCTATATCCTCGCGCCCGGATCGTATATACATGTAGACTTTTTTGCGCCCGCGAAAGTCTGCCAACGAAGATACGGCGTGTGCATGCAGCGACTTTTTTTTAAAGCGATTCCTACATTTTTGTTTGCGCTTGATTTTATCTTTTTTTTTTTTTCTATACTGCAAACTCGTGTCTGTCATACCTTTAACGCGCGGTCTTTAATGAAAAGAACTGTTTTAAATATTTGCGCTCGTTTATTAATTATTTCGATTAAAATTTCGTTTGCGAAACTAATCGTTTTTAAAAGTTGTTTAAAAATGTAATAATGACGTGGATATGAATTTTTCTGGAAAATTCTCGTTAAAATAATTTAATTTGTCACAATTTTCCTATATATTTAATGAATCAAATAAAGCAAGAATCATACGTGCATCAAACTGTCGTACTGCAGTGCCGTTGAATAAAACATTCAAAGACTCATTCGAACGTCGAGATCCCAAAAGATCTTGAAAATAACAAATCCTTCACATTCAAATTCTCTATCTATATATTCTCTTACCAACACACGTCGCACAACGTTATAGATAATAATTCGATTGTTCACTCGCTAAAATCAGTCTTTACGTACTTACGCAGAAATTTCACGCTTCTGCATTCCAGTGCTCGACTTGAAAGAAAAAAAAAAAGGGAGGAAGCCGAACTTTCTTCTGTTCTTTCCCTTCTATACGCGCTCGAAAGAATTCGATTTGCTCTACTTTCGCTGTTTACACCGTGATTCACAGTCTGCCCTCGTATGCCCGCCATTCTCTTTTTCTTCTTCTTCTTTTCTCGTTTATAAGCGGGACGAAGTGCAGCGTCAAAGTGCACAGACTCAAAAAATGAAGTGGCGAACTTTTTCCTAACTCTTCTTCCTTCATTTTTTTTCTATTCGCGCGATCGAACTCGGCGTACATCGCATTATTCCTCTTCTCTGTGCGTTGAATTCGCGTTTTCTTTCCTAGATCGTGCAAAAAGTTCTACTCGAATTTTTTATACATTAAACTTAAAGCTTACACACGCATATAAATAGAAAATACCAAAATTTCTCATTCTCTCGATATACAATTCCATTACACGAGTCGAGTCGAGCGTGTGATTTGGTCGCTTCTCTCCTCTCCCCGGAAGCGTCGACGTAAGTCGGAACGACAAACTATGTTGTCAACGGCGCGTGTTAAAATTCCATTTTCCCGCTTATACAGCACTGTCTTTCTCTCTCTCGCTCGCTCTCTACCTCCCAACTCGTCAAAGTAGAATTTAATACCGCGCAATTTTCGCATTATTCGAGGACACGAGCGCAATATCGCGAATGCCTTTTCCTCCCCCGCTCTACAACCTTACCTCGTTCTTATTTTTTTGTTGTTGCCTACGTGGTCCTTCAGTCTTTTATATAGCGATGCGTTCTCTTCTTTGTCTTTGTTTTTCCCGCAGCAAGTAGGTTTTGCTGTGTTTTTTTTTCGGTGTTCGGGTATAAGGTATTAAGGCGCAGCAGGAAGTAAGAGGATTCGCGTGCTTTTTTCCTTTATAACGTAATATTCACTGGCAGAGCGGCGATAAGTGTTGCCGTTAGAATTGGGATACGCGAGTCGGGGGATCTCGTTGCAGGCCCTTAATGGGAATTCGAAGATTTCCTATATGCGAGCTACGTGATCGCGAAAACTCTCAGCTCGACTCGCTGCCAGCTGCTCTGTGCTGTGTGTGCGCGCATGATAATATCCGCGAGATCTCTCCCAAAAGCGCTAATTCGATTCCAATGCGTTGGCATTCGGTATAAGTTGGATCAGGTGGACAAAAAATGCTTTTCCCCAATAAATCAAAACCTTTACTCCCAAAGATATTTAAACTCCTTGTAATATATTATTTTCTTCATTATATAAGCATAAAAGAAGGAAGGAAAAAAAAAGTTCATTCATGGACTCGAGTCTGCAGTCGAGACTCTGCATCGTGTGCAGACACTATATACATTACATAAGCCCTCGCGCGCACTACACGTCGCACACCCCATACGCAGGTGCTTCCCCATTGTTTCTTTCACTCGCGTCCCTCGCTCTCTCTCTCTCTCTCTCTCTCTCTCTGCGCTGCACACTGCGCTCTAACCGCAATATACAAGCTCCATACCTATACATATATAAATGGGAATCTTTCTCTGACGCGCTCACCTTGCTGCTTGACTGTTGCAGCATCCGACCTGGACTGCATAAGGGCCCTGTTCAACGAGAAGGAGAAGGAGCTGTCGCTGGCTGTGGCGAAGGTCGAGGAGCTGACGCGACAGTTGGAGGAGCTCAGGGGTAGACACAACGGGGGCCAGGCCAATGGGGGACACCTAGGCACGCCCGCGAGCGCCGAGCTCGACAAGCTCAGGAGGGAACTGCTGGTAAGTGTGCTTCTTCTTCTTCTTCTCCTTCTTCTCCTTTTTTTTTCCTTCTTTGCCAACGCCGCGGTCGCAGTTCAGTCGAGGCCTGAGCTTTGCTCGAGTCGCTTCGCCAATTTTTCGCTGTAGATGATGTGATAAACGGTATAGTTTTTTAAACGTTACTTTGTTACTTGATTAAATTCCGGCGATCCATGCAGAGGATAGTATTTCAACGAGTAAGCCAATTGTAAAAGACACGATGCTATTTTTTTTCATTTTGAACCAAATCTCTTTCAGCTCTTTTTACAAAAATCGAATAACGATATTAGACGTCTTCGCCGCATAAAACTCGTGTCTGTCAATTATCGGGTGTGTTGAAACGAGCCACCTCTTCCTCGCGCATATCGATCGTTAAAGGTTAATTCTAAGGACGAATCTCTTAATCGCTCGCATCGCACATACATACATATATACGCACGTGTACGTAACTGGAATAATCTGCGCCGCAGTACCGCAACAAGATGAACGAGCAGCAGAACCAAGTGGTGTCGCAGCAGCGTCTGGCGTTAGCGCAACGCCAAGCGGAGATGGCCTCGATAGACGCGCGGATAGCCCAGCTCCAGAGTCGTCTGCAACGCAAGCGCGCCCTCAACCAGCGTCTCAGTCAACAGCTAGCCCAGCAACAGCAGCAGCAGCAGCAGAATCCCAGCTGTCCTGCTGGGCCAGCGGTTCGTCATCATCACCAGGCGAACAACAGCAGCGGCGGCGGCCTCAGTGGCGAGGTCCTCAACAACAGCAGCGGTAGCGTCAGTGGCGGCGGCAGCGGCGCAGTCAACACCGGCAACAGTCCCAAGCTGGATTTCGGCAGTGCGGGACTGGGAAAGCCGAGGCCCGCGGGCAATATAGCCGCCATTGAGCCCTATTCCCATATACCGAACGACAACGACTTTAGCCTGAACAAGAACGATCCGAAGTATCAGACGTTGCCCTACAACACCAAGTTCACGGTCAACTTCAAGGCGAGCCCGAACAATGGACCAACTGACGACGACGTCAACAAGAACAAGATACAGCACAGCGCTAGTGCCTCGCAAATCGGACAGAGGGCAACCAATTTCCAGCAGTTCGGACATCAGATCGCCCACAGCCAGTCCCAGTCCCACATTCAAGGTTACTTGCATATCCTTCCCAGCTTCTATTGAATTATTGTTAACAAACGAGACAAGTTGCTTAAATATATTTATTTTGTCGTTTCGCAGGTCAATCGCAGCCCCTGAACTCGAACCAAACGCAACAGCAGCAGCAGATCAACACGTCTATGGGCCAAAGCTCCCAGATCCTCAACAACAATCCCAATAACAACAACAACAACAACATCAACAACAACAACAATAACAACAACAACAATACTACCAATCACAATTTCCAGTCGGAGAACAATCAGAGCCCTGGCCAGAGTATCAGACTACTGGCGCATCAGCAGCACCAGAGCTCCCAGAAACAACAACAGCAGCAGCAACAGCAGCATGGCTCGACGAGTTCCTCGACATCGAGCCTCTCCTCGACCAATCAGACCAATCAGAATCACAGAAATCTACAGACTCACCAGAAGCCGGTGTCGAGTGTGGCGCCAAGTTTCCCGGTCAAGTCGCCCATCTATCAGACCTCCTCGACCAAGATACATCCAGTTATGCCGCAGACCTTGAGCTTGATCGGCAGGGGACATCCGGCGGCGCAGAGCTACGCGAGCAACGTCAATGCTCAGAATCAAATCGGACGAGGTGAGATCCGCAAAATTGATTTTATCTTTTAACACGTATATTTGTCGACGTGTAATGGAAAAGAGAGATGTTTCGGAAAATCGACTTTCTTTCTAAAATAATGATAAGTAACCAACAGTACCAAGTTTACATTACGATTTTTTTTTTTCATTTGAATTATTTGATTAATATGTAAAATCTCGAAGGTAAAATAAGATTTCAATAACTAACGTACTGAATTTATTCACTGTGAAAATTCCAGAAATTTCTTCGCACTTTCCTAATCGTATACTTACCATTATCGAAAGCCTTACTCGTAAACATTGAATAAACGATATGCGTTTAGGTAAACACGTGTAAATATTTCGTGGTATTTGTTTCATAAAAGACCTGAATTCAGGATCAGGAGTACAAAACGGCCAGCAGCAGCAGCAGCAGCAACAGCAGGACTCGAGTTTCCCTAGTCGACACAACTATCCCCTGTCGCAGCAGCAGCAGCAACAACAACAACAACAACAACAGAGTGTCTCCTCGACTGTGTCGTATCAGTCGCAGAACTCGCCGAATCTGCCACAGAGCAGCGCCAACTCGATATTCGCTAGCTACGGCTATGGACAGACGACACAGCCAAGCCTCGACGAAAGACTCAAAATTCCTGACAAAATGACAGGTATAAATTCAAATTCAAACGCTACCGACAGATTCTGGAGTATGAAAAGTATGAATTTTAAGATTTTGAATATTTATGGATAGATATTTTTTTTTCTTTGACCTAAATTCCAATTAATTGAATTATGCACTGAACCAGCATTTATTTTACCTTAAATTCAAAGTGCAGTAATTAAGCATTACTCATTCAGTACATCAAACATTTAATTAAGCCACATGTCGACTAATTAATTCACGAAACAACGATGATTTTATGATCCAGGTATAGAGCAGCAACAGCAGCAACAGCAGCAACAGCAGCAGCAGCAGCAGACGCGCTTTGAGCAGAATCTCGTTGGGAAATACGAGGTGCAGCAGGTTAAATACGAACCGCACGGACAGCCGATCAAACTGTACGATCAGTCGGTCGGTAATAAGCACGAGCAGACGTCAAAATTGCAGCAGCAGCAGCAGCAGCAGCAGCAGCAACAACTCGAACCCAATTCCCAAGCTTTCAAGCACGAATCTCAACAGTTCAAGCCGGAGCAGAATCAAAGCAAGTTTGATCACCTCGCCGCCAGGTAAATGCAAATATATCGTAACTGGGATCGCGACGATTTGTCGTTACTGCCGCGTATCTTACAAAACCGACCTTTTCCTTATACCCTTGATTGTAGACATGAGTTGTGGGAATTTTCGTAGCAATGATTATGCGGAAAATCAGGTCACGTTTTTATTTTGCACTTCCATTGATCGAACAAAAATTAAAGCAGGTCGAAATTTTCGAAACGTTCACACTGGCTTACATTTATGTATTGGAGTACGCGTAGAGTCACTACTTTTGCGAAAAAAAAAAATAACAAGTGATACGACCCAGTTGCTTTACAATCAATGCAATGCGAAGAATAAATTTTCACTCTCGCTGCAGCGTTTTAGTTATGCGCATTCGCAAATTTATATTTGCAGGCCGTTGTTATCGAAACCTTTATTTTCATTAATTTATTTAATTAAACAACAATAACACGCGAATGTTTACGATCATGAGCAATTGTTCCAGTAATTTTATTTTAATCGTTATATCCAATTTCCACTGCGCCAATTTACCCTCGGGACAATAAAAATACATTTTACAGCAACATCCAGTTTAAACAAAAATATTGATGCTTGATAAAGGAAAACCGCAGTTATTTCTCACCGATCAGTTCGATATCTCTTTAAGACGCGTTACAAAAAAAAATAACAAAAGTATCATGATAAGACACAAGGTACACATGGTTTACTTAAAAAACAAAAATTACAGGTACGAGCAGCAGCAACAGCAGCAGCAGCAAATGAAACACGACCACAGCGTAAAATTCGAGCCGCCCAGTAAGCTACCGGAAAAGTTATTGGAACTCGAAAGGAAAGTGACGGGAGTTGCCGCAGGTGAATCGAAGCCAGAGCTACTGGACAAAACGAAGCCGGCACTCCCGCCAAAACCAAGCAAACCGAATCCACCGCCGAGGCTCACGCAACATCACGACAAAATCGAAGTCAGTACCGAGATAAGCGATGGGAAAACGAGCATCAATTTGTCGTCGAGGTAATAATCATCGATACTCTCGAGAATTTTCCGTTTATTCAAAAAGAAAACCGTATATTCTTCTTTATCGGTGTATTTAAATAAATGGGTTAGCTTCTAAAAAATGTTAATACATAAATATGTGATCGTAGTAAAGCCACAACATCGGCACTGTTGTACTTTAACCATATTATTCCTGAAGTATATTAACTGTACTGCTAAAATAGAAGTTCGTTTTAACCTTTATAGCTGCCTGGATTTTTCCTCAAAAGGTCGTTTTATTTAAATATATATCTCAAATTGCGTAATTACTCGAATCAAAAGAACTTTGGACTTTACTGACCAGACTCATTTGAATTTCTTGAATTAAATTTTCGTAAAAGTTCTCATTCAAACTTTTGAAAGAAATAAAAAAAAGTCATCACATTAAACACTCTTTAAAAGCAAAATGTGAAAGCAATTTTAATAATTTTTATTCATCTGCTTATACAGAGGAAAACGCGGTAAGTCGTCTCTGCGCATTCCCTTGCATTAATAGAAATTATTCAAGTTTATGATAGTCAGTTCCGTATACAATCAAAGCTCAAAAGAACTTTGATTTTAAAATAAATTTCTCAATTCTTAAACTTTCCTCCGACCGAAATATAATATATATCCAACGCATTTGTGAAACAAAATCAACGTGCCTTCGCATCATTCCTATCGACGTAAAATCTACACGTAAACCTACATCGAAAGGAGCTTATAGCGGATTTCCGTCGGCACGAGTGTCCAGGCTTAATCAGCCAAGGGTGTGTGATTTTACTCGCGGTACGCGTCACCGGGTTAATTATAAATGTTAATTAGTACACGATCGATTTGGCTAGGCCCTCACTTAGAGAGAGAAAGAGAGAGAGAGGCAGAGGGGGGACACGCGTGAAGCGCGACACGTAGAGCTTGTGGTGCATCGTCTCTCGAATAATAGACACCGAAATAGAACGCGCGCGGCTTTACAACGACGACAAACGGTTGCGGGCGCGGGTGAACTGTGCCGACGCCGTCGTCGTTTCGCCCTCTCTCTCTCCCTCTTTCGCTCTCATTACTCTATCCGATATACACGCGATAACGAGAAATCGAGGGGATCCGAGTGCGTTTTTTTTTTGCTTTGGCCTTTTCGTTTCGACGGGCGAAGGAAAGAGGAAGGAACATGATCTCGATTAAGAATTATTTTCGCGGCTACCGATTGCTCGCGGCTGTGTTTATCTGCACCCTCAACTTCTTCGTCGTTGTGCGGCTCTTTCTCTTCCTCTTCTTCTGAATCGAATAGTGTAATTTGTTTAAAGTAGATTCAAAGTGGCGAATTGTACTTTTTCCACTTGCGAATCGTCGATATCGAGTGTGTGAGAGACAAAAAATATGCGTTCGAGAATTTGAGAGTACGCGACGAACTTTAAAGTGAACGAGGTTTCGATGTACCCTAAATTCACTAAACGTTGTTCACAGAACCGATAAAGAGGAGGAGACGATCCCACCGATACCAACGTCGGAGCCACCGGATTCACCCACCGACACTCAGCTCAACACCCAGCAGCCCTTACAACATCAAGTCATAAAGGCGAGGCCGTTGAGCTTGAAAAAGGCGCCGCTCTCGGAACCGCCTAAGCTCCGCTACGCCAAATCTAACGTACATGTCTCGATAAATCGGCGTATCGAGATGCCCCCGGCTTTCCTCTTCCCCGAGACCGAAATCCCCGCGGATCTTATGCAAACTGAGCAGCCACAGCAGCAACAGCAGCAGCAGCAACAACAGCAGCAGCAGCAACAACAGCAGCAGCAACAGCAGCAACAAATCGACGTGACGGACAGTAATCCGATCAAGAGGCCGATCGTGAGCCCGGTTAGCATAGACGAGATCGGCTGCAACGACAAATTGGAGGATTCGGATATCGTTGACGCGCTCAATGTCATCAACATCGAGGATCACAAACTGAAGTGAGTACAAACAAAGCCCTAATCCATGCAGGAAATTAAAAAAAAATCATTCGTTACATACATATGTATATGTATATATATATATATATATATATATATAT